>CASHTC010001406.1:0-10000 GCA_949357725.1 Hyperoplus immaculatus
TATGTATCAACTCTACTCTCTCTATATCTATTTATACCATAGTCTGTGTGAATACTCTATTCTGATTGGCTGGAGAACATTCCATGGGTGTGGATTAACCCCTGATGTATGGACACCTAGATGGAACTGTTTACATTCTGTCCACTTTAATGCGTCGCCGGCTCGCCGCTGTTTAAACTGTGTTGATAAGGGATTTATCAAGCCTAAAATATCCTGCCGTGCAATAGCCTCTGGACACCACAGGATGGCGCTCGTAACACAAGAGCTGTAGTAACGATAGTAGTACAATAAAAGTGGCTAAACTTAATGTCCTCTGGTTAAACGTCGATGGTGATCTCGTTAAAAAGGTGAGTAATACTCCTGTTTAATTTGAAAAAGGTTTGTAACTGAGTTTACATGTAGCCACCAAAGCCCGGCTGCACTGTCTATCTGGACACAGGCTACTGCTGTCAGTCACTGCCTCACGTAACTTCAGGCTGTAGCCCGTAATACACATGTTCGCCAGTCATATTCTCCGTGAAATGCGTTATTTATTTTGGGGGAAATGCATTGTTAGCTCGGTGGAACTGTTGTTAAACATATTGGCTGATTACATTTACTGTTTGTACAGCGTGCGCAATGTTTTTTGACTTTGTATCTTCTTGCTAGCATAACAGTAGCTCTGTTGCTAACAGCTGCCGCAGTCTCCCGTTGCTCGTATCCTTGGTCCGACTCTCAGTACAATTTGAACGCACCATTACAGCCAAATTCTGTCGTCGCTAGGTCGTATCCTTGGTAGTTCCTATTGACTGGAGTACTGAACTACGTTTTCATTACATACGAACCTTATGGGTTTGCAATGGGTATTCCAGTTATTACACGAGGTCTCGGGCGTTGCTGTGGAAACAAGTTGTTATTCGTTCGAAACAAATCTAGTTTCGTTCAAAAAAAATCTAATTTGATCGCAAAAAGACATGAAAATATAACTGATTGGTCTAATTATTATTTTTATTAGTAGGTGACTATGGTATAAGCGGGTTAATGCCCTTCGAGGTGTCCAGGTATCAGGGGTTAATGGACTTCGTGAAGGCAACTGTCCTCCGCTGCGCGTCGGACAGTTCTCGCCTCCACGGTGTCCATTAACCCCTGATACCTGGACACCTCGTCGGGCATTAACCCTTACATGTCTATGTATCAACTCTACTCTATATCTATATGTCTATGTACCAACTCTACTCTCTCTATATCTATATGTCTATGTATCAACTCTACTCTCTGTATATCTATATGTCTATGTATCAACTCTACTCTCAGGTAATAACAATGCTCAGTTGGTACTAAGGGGCCCGACGTGGCCAAGCCCTGTGCCCCATGCCCCCGACGTGGCCAAGCCCTGTGCCCCATGCCCCCCATGTGCCCCATGCCCCCCATGTGCCCCATGCCCCCCATGTGCCCCATGCCCCCCATGCCCTCCATGTGCCCCATGCCCCCCATGCCCCCCATGTGCCCCATGCCCCCCATGTGCCCCATGCCCCCCACGTGGCCAAGCCCTGTGCCCCATGCCCCCCATGTGCCCCATGCCCCCCATGTGCCCCATGCCCCCCCACGTGCCCCATGCCCCCCCATGTGCCCCATGCCCCCCCATGTGCCCCATGCCCCCCATGTGGCCAAGCCCCCCATGTGGCCAAGCCCTGTGCCCCATGCCCCCCATGTGGCCAAGCCCTGTGCCCCATGCCCCCCATGTGGCCAAGCCATGTGCCCCATGCCCCCCACGTGCCCCATGCCCCCCATGTGGCCAAGCCCCCCATGTGGCCAAGCCCTGTGCCCCATGCCCCCCATGTGGCCATGCCCCCCATGTGGCCAAGCCCCCCATGTGGCCAAGCCATGTGCCCCATGCCCCCCACGTGCCCCATGCCCCCCATGTGGCCAAGCCCTGTGCCCCATGCCCCCCATGTGGCCAAGCCCCCCATGTGGCCCATGCCCCCCATGTGGCCATGCCCCCCATGTGGCCAAGCCCTGTGCCCCATGTGCCCCATGCCCCCCATGTGGCCCATGCCCCCCACGTGGCCCATGCCCCCCATGCCCCCCATGTGGCCAAGCCCCCCATGTGGCCAAGCCATGTGCCCCATGCCCCCCATGTGCCCCATGCCCCCCACGTGCCCCATGCCCCCCATGCCCCCCATGTGGCCAAGCCCTGTGCCCCATGCCCCCCATGTGCCCCATGCCCCCCACGTGCCCCATGCCCCCCATGTGGCCAAGCCATGTGCCCCATGCCCCCCACGTGCCCCATGCCCCCCATGTGGCCAAGCCCTGTGCCCCATGCCCCCCATGTGGCCAAGCCCCCCATGTGGCCATGCCCCCCATGTGCCCCATGCCCCCCATGTGCCCCATGCCCCCCATGTGGCCAAGCCCCCCATGTGGCTAAGCCATGTGCCCCATGCCCCCCATGTGCCCCATGCCCCCCACGTGCCCCATGCCCCCCATGTGGCCAAGCCCCCCATGTGGCCAAGCCCTGTGCCCCATGCCCCCCATGTGGCCATGCCCCCCATGTGGCCAAGCCCCCCATGTGGCCAAGCCATGTGCCCCATGCCCCCCACGTGCCCCATGCCCCCCATGTGGCCAAGCCCTGTGCCCCATGCCCCCCATGTGGCCAAGCCCCCCATGTGGCCCATGCCCCCCATGTGGCCATGCCCCCCATGTGGCCAAGCCCTGTGCCCCATGCCCCCCATGTGCCCCATGCCCCCCATGTGGCCCATGCCCCCCACGTGGCCCATGCCCCCCCATGTGGCCAAGCCCCCCATGTGGCCAAGCCATGTGCCCCATGCCCCCCATGTGCCCCATGCCCCCCACGTGCCCCATGCCCCCCATGCCCCCCATGTGGCCAAGCCCTGTGCCCCATGCCCCCCATGTGCCCCATGCCCCCCACGTGCCCCATGCCCCCCATGCCCCCCATGTGGCCAAGCCATGTGCCCCATGCCCCCCACGTGCCCCATGCCCCCCATGTGGCCAAGCCCTGTGCCCCATGCCCCCCATGTGGCCAAGCCCCCCATGTGGCCATGCCCCCCATGTGCCCCATGCCCCCCATGTGCCCCATGCCCCCCATGTGCCCCGTGCCCCCCATGTGGCCAAGCCCCCCATGTGGCTAAGCCATGTGCCCCATGCCCCCCATGTGCCCCATGCCCCCCACGTGGCCCACACCATCACACCACCTGGCTGAACCGTCCATACTAGGATGGATCAAAGCTTTCATGTTGTTCTACTGCTCACTGGATATTTTTCCTTCTTTTCGGGCCGTTCTCTGTAAACCCTAGAGATGGTGGTGAGTGATAATCCCAGTAGATCAGCAGTTTCTGAAACACTCAGACCAGCCCGTCGGGTACTTTCTTCCCCATTCTGTTGCTCTATTTTAACTTCAATAAGTTGTCCTGTCCAGGCTACATGCCACATTGAGTTGCTGCCATGTGATTGGCTGATTAGTAACATGTGACCGCTGTACTTGATAAGGTGGCCGGGGAGTGTAAATGTCTTAGTAGAAATGCCTGATGTAGATTCTAGTGTCTGACGCTGTGTTGTTCTTCAGGCCGGGGCGTCCATGATGGATCCAAACCACTTCCTCATGATTCTCCTCAACAGGTTTGTGTCTGTCTGTCTGACTTTGTGTCTGTCTGTGTGTGTGTCTGTCTGTCTGTGTGTCTGCCTGCCTGCCTGTCTGACTTTGTGTCTGTCTGTGTGTCTGCCTACCTGTCTGACTTTGTGTCTGTCTGTGTGTCTGACTGTCTGTCTGACTTTGTGTCTGTCTGCGTGTCTGTCTGTCTGTCTGTCTGTCTGTCTGTCTGTCTGTCTGTCTGTCTGTCTGCCTGCCTGTCTAACTGTCTCATGATCCTCCTCAACAGGTTTGTGTCTGTCTGTCTGCCTGTCTGTCTGTATGTCTGTCAGTCCCTCTGCCTGCCTGCCTGCCTGTCTGCCTGCCTGCCTGCCTGCCTGTCTGTCTGTCTGTCGGTCTGCCTGTCTGCCTGCCTGCCTGCCTGCCTGCCTGCCTGCCTGTCTGTCAGTCCCTCTGTCTGTGTGCCTGTCTGTCTGTCGGTCTGTCTGACTGTCTGTCTGTCTCTCTCTCTGCCTGTCTGACTGTCTGATCCTCCTCAACAGGTTTGAACTGTTCCACATCTTCAGCTCCACAGACGCCCGGAGACGATACAGAGACATCAACAAGGTGAAAGTCTCCTCATGATCCACCACCTGTCTGTCTGTCTGTCTGTCTGTCTGTACTGTGTGAATATCTCCTCATGATCCACCGCCTGTCTGTACTGTGTGAGAGCTGGAATAGATCTAATATGTGTGTGTGTGTGTCTGTGTCTCTCTCTCTTCTCTCTCTCTCTGTCTGTGCGTGCGTGCGTGTGTCTGTGTTCGTGCGTGTGTGCGTGTGTGTGTGCGTGCGTGTGTGTGCGTGCTGCGTGCGTGTGTGTGTGTGTGTGTGTGTGCGTGTGTCTGTGTGTGTGTGTGTGCGTGCTGCGTGCGTGTGTGTGTGTGTGTGTGTGTGTGCGTGCTGCGTGCGTGTGTGCGTGTGTGTGTGTGCGTGTGTGTGTGCGTGTGTGTGCGTGCGTGTGTGTGTGTGCGTGTGTGTGTGTGTGTGTGCAGGATGTGTCCCAACAGAACAACACTCTGATTGAGGAGATGCTCCACCTCATCATCATGGTCATCAGTGAGTTTCATACTGAAGATTACAATACATTTAACTGAGAATACATTAGAGACGGTAAACATGGTGTGTGTGTGTGTGTGTGTGTGTGTGTGTGTGTGTGTGTGTGTGTGTCCCTCTGTGTGTGTGTGTGTGTGTGTCCCTCTGTGTGTGTGTGTCCAGGTGAGCGCTACCTGTCAGGTGTGGGTCAGGTTGAACCCTTTGATGAAGTGAGGAGAGAGATCCTCCACCAGCTGTCCATCAGACCCATGGCCCACAGCGAACTGGTGAAGGCTTTACCTGAGAACGTAAGACATCTGCCTGTCTACCTGTCTGTCTACCTGTCTGTCTGTCCGTCTGTCTGTCTGTCTGTCTGTCTGTCTGTCCGTCCGTCTGTCTGTCTGCCTGTCTGCCTGCCTGTCTGTCTGTGCAGAAGTTAATCTGTGTCTTCTCTTCAGGGGAACAAGGAGACAGGTCTGGAGAAAGTCATCGACAGCGTAGCTTCATTCAAGTCAGTTTACACACATCCACCTTTAAAGCTGCTCCGAGGAACTTTCAGTGTGTTCATTCTAGCGCCCCCCTTTGGACTAAAGCGGTAGTGTTTTTACCACGCCAGCTGTTGTTCCTGGGTGAGCGTATACCCATGACAAAGGCATTAAGAAAAACTATATAAAAATAGCATTCTTGGGGCGCTCTGGTGGTGTAGTGGATAGAGCGTGTACCATATTGGCTCCGGCCTTCGTTGCAGTGGTCGTGGGTTCAAATCCGACCCGTGGACCTTTACTGCAGGTCATACCCCCTGTCTCTCTGTCTCTCCATTTCAACTCTGTACTGTCTAATAGCATTCTTGCATAGCATAGCACTGATGGTCTCGTTTACTGTTACATGTAATTTATGATCATCAGAGGAAAAATGAGACATTTTTCAGAAATATTTAAAAGTTCCTCGTAGCACCTTTAAAAAACAAATCCACCTTAACAACACCAGTCCACCTTAAATACTGCTGTCATACTGACTGTATTACTGTGTGTGTGTGTGTGTGCGCGCGCGTGTGTGTGTGTGTGTGAACAGGAAGCCGGGCGTGACGGGGCGGGGCTTATACGAGCTGCGTCCTGATTGGCTCAAACACTTCAACCTTTACTTCCATCACTTCAGCAGAGCAGATCAGTCCAAGGTACACACACACACACAGACAAGCACACACACACACAGACATACACACACAAGCACACACACACACACACACACACAAGCACACACACACACACACACACACACACACACGAAGGCACACACACACAAGCACGCACACACACACATACACACACACACACACGCACACGCACACGCAGTCGCACGCACACACACACACACACACACACACACACACACACACACAGACATTTTTTACCTGTGTGTGTGCGTCGTCATGCTAAATGTGTGTGTGTGTGTGTGTGTGTGTGTGTGTGTGTGTGTGTGTGTGTGTGTGTGTGTGTGTGTTGCAGGCAGAGGAGGCTCAGAGGAAGCTGAGGAGACAGAACGGACAGGATACAGGTAAACACTGTGACTCCGCCCCTAAAGACCTCTCAGCCAATCAGAAGTTAGGATTCAGATGTTTATTTGTCACATGCACATTAACAGTTACAGCAGCCGTCATTGTCCGTGCAGTCCCAGGCTAGCCTAGCACCGCCCGCTTTAGCCTAGCCTAGCACCGCCCGCCTTAGGCTAGCCTAGCACCGCCCGCCTTAGGCTAGCCTAGCACCGCCCGCCTTAGGCTAGCCTAGCACCGCCCGCCTTAGGCTAGCCTAGCACCGCCCGCCTTAGGCTAGCCTAGCACCGCCCGCCTGCCTTAGGCTAGCCTAGCACCGCCCGCCTTAGCCTAGCACCGCCCGCCTTAGGCTAGCCTAGCACCGCCTGCCTTAGGCTAGCCTAGCACCGCCCGCCTTAGGCTAGCCTAGCACCGCCCGCCTTAGGCTAGCCTAGCACCGCCCGCCTGCCTTAGACTAGCCTAGCACCGCCTGCCTTAGGCTAGCCTAGCACCGCCCGCCTGCCTTAGACTAGCCTAGCACCGCCTGCCTTAGGCTAGCCTAGCACCGCCCGCCTGCCTTAGACTAGCCTAGCACCGCCAGCCTGCCTTAGGCTAGCCCCACCGCCCGCCTACCTTAGGCTAGCCCCACCGCCCGCCTGCCTTAGACTAGCCTAGCACCGCCCGCCTGCCTTAGGCTAGCCCCACCGCCCGCCTGCCTTAGACTAGCCCCACCGCCCGCCTGCCTTAGACTAGCCCCACCACCCGCCTGCCTTAGGCTAGCCCCACCGCCCGCCTGCCTTAGGCTAGCCCCACCGCCCGCCTGCCTTAGGCTAGCCCCACCGCCAGCCTGCCTTAGGCTAGCCCCACCGCCCGCCTACCTTAGGCTAGCCCCACCGCCCGCCTGCCTTAGACTAGCCTAGCACCGCCCGCCTGCCTTAGGCTAGCCCCACCGCCCGCCTGCCTTAGACTAGCCCCACCGCCCGCCTGCCTTAGACTAGCCCCACCACCCGCCTGCCTTAGGCTAGCCCCACCGCCCGCCTGCCTTAGGCTAGCCCCACCGCCCGCCTGCCTTAGACTAGCCTAGCACCGCCCGCCTGCCTTAGGCTAGCCCCACCGCCCGCCTGCCTTAGGCTAGCCCCACCGCCCGCCTGCCTTAGACTAGCCTTGCACCGCCCGCCTGCCTTAGGCTAGCCCCACCGCCCGCCTGCCTTAGACTAGCCTTGCACCGCCCGCCTACCTTCTTAGTACGATGGTCTGGTAGGACCAGGCTAACCCCACCGCCCGCCTACCTTCTTAGTACAATGGTCTGGTAGGACCAGGCTAACCCCAGGCTCACCCCAGGCTCACCCCAGGCTCCTTTCTGCAATGGGATATAGAAGTAAATTCTAATGACGGATATTGGAAATGATCAGTATAGAAAGGCTGTGATGCTGAACATTGTTGTTCAAGTGTCTGTCTCTATATGTATAGATGAGTTTGTAACAATGATTCTCTCTCTCCCTCCGCCCCCCCCCCCTCACTCTCTCTCGCTCTCTCGATGTCTCTCTCTCCCTCCCCCCCCTCTCTCTCTCCCTCCCTCCCCCACCCCCCCTCCCTCTCTTTCCCTCCCCCCTCTCTCTCCACCCCCCCCCTCCCACACTCCCCTCCCTCTCTCTCCCCCCCTCTCTCTCTCCTTGTCTGTCTCTCCCTCTCTCTCTCTCCCCCCTCTCTCGCTCCTTCTCTGTCTCTCCCTCCCTCCTCCTCTCTCTCCTTCTTTGTCTCTCCCTCCCTCTCTCTCTCCCTCCCTCCCCCACCCCCCTCCCTCTCTCTCCTTCTCTCTCTCTCCCTCCCTCCCTCCCTCTCTCTCTCCCCCCTCTCTCTCTCCTTCTCTGTCTCTCCCTCCCTCCCTCCCCCACCCCATCTCTCTGTCTCTCTCTCTCTCCCCCTCCCTCTCTCCCTCTCCCTCCCCCCTCTCTCTTCCTCTCTTCCCCCCCTCCCCCTCTCCAGCCCTCCCTCCCCCTCTCCCTCCCCCTCTCTGCCCTCTCTTTGCGTCTCTGGTCAACCTGTTGCAGTGTGACGTCATGTTGTCAGTGTGTGGGGCTGTGCTGAGCTGGGCGACTGAGCCGAGTGGAGGGGGCTGGACGGAGTCTATGCTGCAGAGGGTAAGAGACTGTGTGTCTGTTTGTCTGTCTGTCTGTCTGTCTGTGTGTGTGTGTGTGTGTGTGTGTGTGTGTGTGTGTGTGTGTTGCGTGCGTGCGTTTGTGAGGCTGGCTGTGTGTGTGTGTGTAGGGGGGGTATATTTAAACCACCTTTCACCAAAGTGTTACATATCCTTCTCATCGCTGGTTGTTTTCACTGGGAGGCTCAGTCCATGTGATGTAACTTCTGCTGCAGTGGATTGTGGGTCAGAACCTCCATAAAGCTGCTGGTTTCAACACTAACAATCACCACCGGATGTAGTAGGACATCTGGGTATTTTTCAGCATGCTGCATCTGACATCATGTATTGGGACAGACTAGATATCAGGGAACATACATGCTCTTCTCGCCCTGGTTGTCTTGAAGAAGATGTTCATAGCTTGACTGTGCATCACATTTACATTTTATTTTTAAGATTTACCAACTTTTAGGTTTATCTACAAAAAGTGTGTGTGTGTGTGTGTGTGTGTGTGTGTGTGTGTGTGTGTGTGTGTGTGTGTGTGTGTGTGTGTGTGTGTGTGTGTAGGTGCTTCACCTGGTGGGTCTGGCTCTGTTAGAGGAACAACAGCAGCTGGAAAACATTGATGGAGACGATGAGGTCACCTTCAACTACAGCAGCAAGATCACACGTTAGTACACACACACACACACACAGGGACGGATACACACACACACACACACACAGGGACGGACACACACGCACAAAGTCTTATTAATACATTCACACACACACACAGGGACGGATACACACACTACACAATGGACCAATTTTCCCTGCCAATATCTACATTTTCGCCTAAGTATATAAATTATTGATTAATTTTGTGTGTTACTGTGTGTATGTGTGTGTGTGTGTGTGTGTGTGTGTTACTGTGTGTGTGCCTGTGTGTGTGTGTGTGTGTGTTACTGTGTGTGTGCCTGTGTGTGTGTGTGTGTGTGTGTGTGTGTGTGTGTGTGTGTGTGTGTGTGTCTGTGTCTGTGTGTGTGTGTGTGTCTGTGTCTGTGTGTGTGTGTGTCTGTGTCTGTGTGTGTGTGTGTGTTAGGTCCGGGGGAATCCACAGGGAGCGTCCTCTCTCTGCTGGAGAGTCTCCAGAACCCTCCTCACCTGGAAGTCCACAAAGACATGATCAACTGGATCCTCAAGGTAACGCTGTGAGGTCACTGTGAGGTCACTGTGATGTCACTGTGATGTCACTGTGAGGTCACTGTGATGTCACTGTGAGGTCACTGTGATGTCACTGTGATGTCACTGTGAGGTCACTGTGAGGTCACTGTGAGGTCACTGTGAGGTCACTGTGTCAAGTCAAAGTGTATTATTGTCAGTTCTGAATCTGAATGGAGTGTCTCTCCGGCCACGGGGCAGGAACGATAAAGAAATAGAGAGAGAGATAAGATAAACTTAAACAATATTAACATTAGATCTAAATACGAAGTAATGCAACAATGAAACGTCTTCGCAACTAAAACATGGACTGCAACGGTGTGTGTGTGTGTGTGTGTGTGTGTGTGTGTGTGTCTGTGTCTGTTTTCAGATGGTTTCAAACATCAAAACGATGAGAGAACGAACGTCGGCGTCTTCATCTGTCACAATCAGCCAGAGACACGGACCAGAAGAGGTGAAGACACACACACACACACAC
>CASHTC010001407.1:17500-22500 GCA_949357725.1 Hyperoplus immaculatus
TTATCTAAAGGTTAAAGGTTAAGGGAAGAGCACTGCTTACAAACCAACATGCTGATCAAATACAGATTTAGGATGGTTAGAAGTACCCGCATGTCTACTACATCTGGCCGCGATTTTTAGTGTTGAAAACAGCATCCTATTTGGGCAATTCTGACCCACAATCCAGTGTGCACAGGAAGTGATCGACGGAGCCTCTGAGTGAAAACAAACGCTAAGGCAAGATCAAGGAGCCATGTCAGGATGAAATAAATAAGTTAAAGTATGTCCCAGTTGTAGCATACTGCATCCTAACTAGATTCTTTGTATGGTCAGATGTAGTATGTAGAATAGAAAAAGAAAGAGTGTGAGATTTGGAACACATGGTTGATATGATTTTAAGTTTAGAGGCTTTACAGTGAAGGATAGTTTAGAGGCTTTACAGTGAAGGATAGTTTAGAGGCTTTACAGTGAAGGATACGTTTCCTGTTGGGACAGTCAATGTGCTGGTCTCTGTTGCTGTGGTTCTCATTGGGTTCGTACCACAGTGGCATGGGCCCTCTCTGGTTCCCCCCCCCTCCCCTCTGGTTGCCTCTGCCCCAGCCGCCCCTCACTCCGTTGGGCATGCCTCGCTGTCTGAAGCGCCCCAAAGCTCCATGGCTCCGCTCCCAGAAACTACTGCCGCTCTGGTTCTGATGAAAACACAAAGACAAATGAACATGTTAGGGTTGTAAACAAATCCACAAATATCCCCAGGAACTGCAGAGTGCACCTTTAAACAGTCACTTAAAGGTGCTACAAGGAACTTTTTAATATTTCTTTAACCTTCTTTTAGTGGCAATAGAGTAAATGTCGTCAGCTTGACGGCGTATTGCTCAACAGCCTGTTATAATCAAGGCAGTCTGGTCTTTATGGAGAAAATCCAGAATTTCCAACCGTGGAAAACATCATGTCAGACTTTCCCTCGGGATCAAAACCTTATAAATATATCAACCTGTCAGATTTAAAAAGCATTCAGCGGCTCCGTCCTGTCCCGAGCTTTGGTATAGATAATGTTTATGTACTATCTATGGTCCCAAGCCAGGTCAGACAGCTACACCCTAGAATTATGACATGTGCTGTGTAGAGAAGCCTGGCCTTTTTCCAAGAAATGTTACCCAATAACCTCAGTCAGGCCCGTTTCTCACACACACTCACACACACACACACACACACACACACACACACACAGTCAGGCCTGTTTCACAACCATTAGGCTAAAGAATGACAATCTTCCTGCGTTTATCTTGAATCATGTGTTATGTTTATCGTTCTAAAAGCCAGAAATACCAAGAAAAGGAATACTTCACCCATACGGAACCAGCGTTCTATCATTATAAAATCACTATTATAATATAATGAATGAGCTTTTTCTTCCCTCAGTCTTCCCTTGGCCCAGCTGTCCTGTTAATCCAAACCCTACATTTTCCCATGTGTGATGTCACACTAGTAAAATGTAGGGTTAGACAGTGAGACCATAAAACCCTCTTTCTGCCTTTTCTCAGGCTAGGATGAACCGATTTCTAAAATGTTTGCACATTTATACTACATAGGATCTCAGAGTTCAATACACCTTCATATTCCCACCGGTGAAGTAGGTCTTTAAGCTAAACCCTTGACTGATTATATGTGCTATAATTTACGGTAGATGAGCCTTGCCTTCATCTCTC
Source organism: Hyperoplus immaculatus (assembly GCA_949357725.1). Lineage (NCBI taxonomy): Eukaryota > Metazoa > Chordata > Actinopteri > Uranoscopiformes > Ammodytidae > Hyperoplus > Hyperoplus immaculatus. The sequence goes on from CASHTC010001407.1 coordinate 19,186, forward strand.
CGTGAGGGCCCAGGCCTGGGGGCGGTCGGTCCGGTCCGCTTGGCCCGCTCTGCTGCCTGTGGACCGGAGGGAAAGGCCGGTGGAACGGTGGCGGCGGCAACAGGCGGAAGTCTGGCGGCGGCTGGCCCATAAGAGGCGGCATGAGAGGCGGCGGTTGGCCCATGTGAGGCGGGTGGTTGTGGAGGTGCCGTGGCCGTGTTTGAGCGTCGTGAATCGGCCTCCCTTCCCCAGGCCAGCCCGAGGCTCTGTCATCGGCCTCGTCGTCACAGATCTCCCCGTCTTCCAGCTCCTCTGGCGGGGGAATGGCGCAGATTGGATCCATGGCGTGTGGAGGTTAATACTGATACACGGTTACCGGTTAGTCTCTCAATGCGCCGGGCTCATAGTGACGTGTTAAACGGGCAGTTAACGCGAGGGCGATCGGTGCGCTCCGGTGGCTACTACGGTTAGCTTCGGTTCTGCTGCTACAACGCAACTCTCGCGAGAAGACGAGACGGACGAGACAACGCGAGACCCATTCAGAAAGGGATTTTTTTTTGTGAAATACTTTATATGAAGGAGAAAAATCATTGTAATTGTTAATATTATCCTGATATTATTCCAAACAGGTTTCATGTTTGTTATTAAATAGTTTATTTTTGTATCTTTTTAAAGGTGGTCCAAGGAACTTTCAGTGTGTGTTAATTAAAGCAGTTATTTATATTTTTATGATATCAAGGCGTTTTAAAAGGAAAAAAATCACTATGGCATTTCCCTTAAACTTTTATGTATACTCGAGAGATCAATTGAGCGGTGACCTCCATTTACAATGATGTCGAGAAACAAAAACAACAATACAAACAAACACAATATTCAATGCAAACACATCAAATACACAACAGCTGATAAAACAGTTTACACATTTAGACAGGGATGTAGAACGGCTGTGTCGTAGCCGGATTCTTCCCCATGGCTGACAAAGACTCGAACAGGCTGGCCTTCATCATCGTGTTTCAGAGAGGCTTATTTCAGGAGCAGCCATCAGACATTCAGAGGATTTCATAGTAGCATAGTAGCAGCAGGCTGAGGCCGCAATGGCCCTCTCGATAGCCCCAACCAGTGTCTTATATCTCTGTGTGAGTGGGGTGTCAGGTGTTTATTAACTCGCGTATAGACACGTAGTCTCATCACAACCAGTTCCAATAACAAACCCTTACATAGACTGTTTTCGTCTCTTTAGCAGTGAGCCCAACCTTTAGATACACACGCTCAGCAGCTCTGGGGAATACCATTCAAATCTACCACATCTGCTATTAAAATGAAATGAGTGAAAGTACAATATAGCCCAATCAAAACAGTTACATGTAGAGTTTGGCAGAATTGAGATAGTATGTCTTAATTGGTAAAGGATATGAAGGTATTCATTTTAATGTGTTGCTGTGAGTTGTTCCAGGAGTCAGGGGCCCTGAAGCTAAAAGCTGAAAGTCTTTCCCAGCTCAGGGGCACTGAAGCTAAAAGCTGAAAGTCTTTCCCAGCTCAGGGGCACTGAAGCTGAAAGCTGAAAGCCTTTCCCAGCTCAGGGGCCCTGAAGCTGAAAGCTGAAAGCCTTTCCCAGCTCAGGGGCCCTGAAGCTGAAAGCTGAAAGCCTTTCCCAGCTCAGACCGGGCTGTGGGACAAATAACTTATTTGTTTTATCTTTTAGATTGAACAACCTACTGTTTTTATCTGTCTCTTTTCACCTGTTTTATTTATATATATAGTTTGCTTTTATTCTCTATATATTTTATTTTTATTTTTTCTAATGATTGTTTTTGCGTGTATGAATATATCGGGGTGTGTTGTGGGAGGGGGGGGGGGATTGTTGTGTTACATTTACTTGTATGAAAAGTGCTCTATAAATAAAGTTGGATTGCTTGATAACACATGATCATGTCAGTGGAGCGGGTCTGATAAAGCCCATCTGAACTCTGAATACAGTAAGCCCAGGGACCTATTGCATAAAACTAGGATAAGGGATTAACATAGGATGGCTTGCGTTAGCCATGATCCGGTTGCATAAAAGCAGAGGGACATAAGTTACCATGGAGATTTATCCTTTACGTTTAGCCTGGTCCCGACCAGGCTAAACGTAAAGGATAAACTTATTCTGTTGCCTGATTGGCTCAGTCAGCTGTCACTCCGATCTGAAGGTGTTTGACAGTTATTCCATGATCTTCTGTGTAATGCTTTAGTTTCATTAGTCTGTTTTAAGGTCCCACATAAAAGACTGCATTGTCATCTAGTTAAATAGTTCTTCTTTTTTATCAAAAAAAAGGCCTGATATATTTTACTTTGTGTAATGAATCTATGAAAGTTTCACTTTTTGAATGGACTTTCCATGATATTCAATTTTTTAGATGCACCTGCAGACTGCTCACTGTCAACTATTGTATCATAAAACAATGCAGGGACATCAAGATCAGTAAGCAGAGAATACATCTCCTGTATGAAATGAACTGCCCCCTGACTTACGGTTTGAACTAGCAAGGCCTTGTGGGAAAATGGGCCGTCTTTTCCGTTTTTCCATCAGTATATCTGTGTTCGATCTCTGGGTCTACTTCTGAAAGCTGTGGGCTGGCTCTTAACAGAATGACTTACACCTGGCTTGACAAAGCGTCCCCTTTACATCCTGGATTGGCGTTTATGCAACTGACTAATCCAAAGTGCCCAGGCTAGACTTTGTCAAGGCCGGCTTTATCAATCATCCTGGATGTCTTTATTCCACTTTTATGTGTGTTTAGAGCTATAGTAGGCATGTTCTATGTGTGTTTAGAGCTATAGTAGGCATGTTCTATGTGTGTTTAGAGCTATAGTAGGCATGTTCTATGTGTGTTTAGAGCTATAATAGGCATGTTCTATGTGTGTTAAGAGCTATAGCATGTTCTATGTGTGTTTAGAGCTATAGTAGGCATGTTCTATGTGTGTTTAGAGCTATAATAGGCATGTTCTATGTGTGTTAAGAGCTATAGCATGTTCTATGTGTGTTTAGAGCTATAGTAGGCATGTTCTATGTGTGTTTAGAGCTATAGTAGGCATGTTCTATGTGTGTTAAGAGCTATAGCATGTTCTATGTGTGTTTAGAGCTATAGCATGTTCTATGTGTGTTTAGAGCTATAGTAGGCATGTTCTATGTGTGTTTAGAGCTGTGTAGTAGGCATGTTCTATGTGTGTTTAGAGCTATAGTAGGCATGTTCTATGTGTGTTTAGAGCTGTAGTAGGCATGTTCTATGTGTGTTTAGAGCTATAGTAGGCATGTTCTATGTGTGTTTAGAGCTATAGTAGGCATGTTCTATGTGT
>CASHTC010001410.1:0-5000 GCA_949357725.1 Hyperoplus immaculatus
CACACACACACACCTCACACACACACACACACACACACACACACGCACACACGCACACACGCGCACACACACACACACACACACACACACACACACACACAGCTTTCTTTTTTTCTCCCCCTTTCCCTCGACTGTATTCCTCCTCTGTCATTACTATGGTCAAAGAACACTGACACTTTCTAATACGATTGATGCTCTTAAATGTTAGATTGAGTGAGTGAGTGAGTGAGTGAGTGAGTGAGTGAGTGAGTGAGTGAGTGAGTGTGTGTGTGTGTGTGTGTGTGTGTGAGTGAGTGAGTGAGTGAGTGAGTGAGTGAGTGAGTGAGTGTGTGTGTGTGTGTGTGTGTGTGTGTGTGTGTGTGTGTGTGTGTGTGTGTGTGTGTGAGTGAGTGAGTGAGTGAGTGAGTGAGTGATGTGAGTGAGTGAGTGAGTGAGTGAGTGTGTGTGTGTGTGTGTGTCTGTGTGTGTGAGTGTGAGTGAGTGTGTGTGTGTGTGTGTGTGTGTGTGTGTGTGTGTGTGTGTGTGTGTGTGTGTGTGTGTGTGTGTGAGTGAGTGAGTGAGTGAGTGAGTGAGTGAGTGAGTGAGTGAGTGAGTGTGTGTGTGTGTGTGTGTGTGTGTGTGTGTGTGTGTGTGTGTGTGTGTGTGTGTGTGTCTGTGTGTGTGAGTGAGTTTGTTCGTTCGAAAACTAAAAATCGTCATTACAAATTAGCACTATAAGTTTAAAGGAAAACTGTCTACATCATAACTGTCATGTAACAGCAAACGAAACCATCAGTGCAAAGAATGCTATTTTTATATAGTTTTTCTTAATGCCTTTGTCATGGGTATATACGCTCACCCAGGAACAACAGCTGGCGTGGTAAAAACACTACCTCTTTATGTCCAAAGGGGGGCGCTAGAATGAACACACAACCTAAAAGTTCCTCGGAGCTCCTTTAAAACCTCGCCAATTGCATAAAAATAACCCCAAAAACCCAACTATTCTTACCTTTATACCTTAAAAAAAAACCTTTTATCATGACTTCGTTGTTATTATGTGATTTCCAAGCACATTTAATGACATTTTATAGGTTTTAAACATTGATAATTTCATATAAATAGACCCCCAAAAAAAATCCTCTTACCTTTTTTTATCTCTTCTCTTATTTTTTCTATGGACCGTGTAGAGAATCCATCCATCCAACATAGTAAGATGAAGCATAACGTGCAGATCTGCGCCATCTCGTCTGTGTGTGTGTGTGTGTGTGTGTGTGTGTAGTGGTGTGAATTATCAAATGGTAGAAGTATGTAGCCGGGGGGGGGGGGGGGGGGGATGGCCTCACTCTCCCACCCTTGGCATTGGAAATCTCAAAAAATCCACTCTGTCTGTTAACCTGGAGTCTGTAAAACAAGAAAAAATAAGAAAAAAGCAAATTTAGGATCAATTTAATTCTAGACTTTATGAATTACATGTAACAGCAAACGAGACCATCCGTGTAAAAGAATGCTATTTTTTATATAGTTTTTCTTGATGCCTTTGTCATGGGTATATACGCTCACCCAGGAACAACAGCTGGCGTGGTAAAAACACTACCACTTTAGTCCAAAGGGGGGCGCTAGAATTAACAAAAGCTCAAAGTTCCTCGGAGCACCTTTAAGTTTGATAAACTTTTACTGTCTTAGGCAATAAAAATGCACTTTTTAAATTTTTTATTTTAATAGCATGTCATATGTTGATATTTATACTATATTAGACAATTTGTACAGATTTTTATGTCACTCAAACACACAGACAGACACACACACACAGACACACACACACAAACACACAGACAGACACACACACACAGACACACACACAAACACACACACACAGACACACACAAACGAGCCGCTAGTCTGTCTAACACTGTCCAGGCTCCACTGTGTCATGAATAAGGCGGTTAGTGTCTGTTGTTTGTCAATGGGGCAGAATCACTCACTCAGCCCAACAGATCATGGAAAACCCTCCGCCATGTGTGTGTGTGTGTGTGTGTGTGTGTGTGTGTGTGTGTGTGCGCACGCTATAGGAAAACACTTCAATCCTGCCAGGAAGTAAAATCAGCTGATCAGAGGTTAGGTTAGATATATACAGACAGACAGACAGACAGACAGACAGACACACATACAGACAGACAGGCTCGCAAGCACGCACAAAGACAGACAGACAGACAGACAGACATACAGACAGGCACGCAAGCACGCACAAAGACAGACAGACGGACATACACACACACACACACACACAGACAGACGGACAGACAGACACACACACACAGAGACAGACACACACACACACACACACACACACACACAGACAGACGGACAGACAGACACACACACACACAGACAGACACACACACACACACACACACAGAGACACACACACTTCACTGGAGCGAGGATGGGCTATCATCATATACAAGTTGGGAAAACTCGACTTTTAACAATGAATAACGAACTAATTATTCTACAGACAAACTGCTCACTTCGATGTTATATCCTCAAAAGTATTCATCATATCACCACAGGACACAGGGGAAATCATTACATCCCCACAAACATGAAGCCAGAACTCAGATTAAGGGTCTATGTCTCGAGAAAATCACTTGTTGACTGTTGATTCACTAGCTTGTGTTTAATCTTTAACATAATGTCACTTAGAAATCAAAAATTCTGAACTCCTCAATGCACCAATATATATATACTCCAAATTATCTGATCTAAAGGTGCTGCGAGGAACTTTTAAATATTTCTGAAACAGTCTCATTTTTCCCTCTGATGATCATAAATTACATGTAACAGCAAAAGGAGACCATCAGTGCAAAGAGAATGCTATCTTTTATACAAAAGGTGCGCTGCTAGAATTAACACAAACTGACAGTTCCTATTAGCACTTTTATCTAAGAGAAAACGTGAAAAAACAATGTCTTACAATGTGTAAATGTTTCCATAAAGCATCAATAGGCCTCCACCAGCAGCTTATAGGCTATGTTCTGTTTTTATTATATAAATATATGTTACAAAAAATACCTAATTATAGCCCAACAGTGAACAATCGCCCCATTATACACACACAGTCTCGCACGCGCACACACACACACACACAGTCTCGCACACACACACACAGTCTCGCACACACACACATACACACACACACACACTGTAAACTCCCACAGTCCTTAAACTAAACACTTAACTTATAATTCTGTGATTTTCTGTTTTACTTTTTTGCTGAGTTTGTGGAGCCAACTGAGAGAGCAGGCGCCAGACCCCGGTGCGCGCGCCATGCAGGCAGACCGCGCCCACACACACACACACAGAGGCACCCACACATACACACACTCTCTCTCTCACGAACTCATACAAGCACACAGTCACACACACACAGTCTCACTCTCTCTCTCGCTCGCTCTCTCTCTCTCTCACACACACACAGTCCCTCTCTCTCTCTCTCTCTCTCACACACACACACACACACACACAGTCCCTCTCTCTCTCTCTCTCTCACACACACACACAGTCTCTCTCTCTCTCTCTCACACACACACACACACACACAGCCTCTCTCCCTCACACACACACACATACAGTCCCTCTCTCTCTCTCTCTCTCTCTCACACACACACACACACACAGTCCCTCTCTCTCTCTCACACACTCCAGTTTACAGAACCAGCTCGCTGAATGAAACGTATTCTTTCTCAATTAAGGTCTGGCTGGAAAGTTCTGCCTGCCTCCCGCCTGACTGCTCGCTTTGCCAAAAATAAAATACTTCTTCTGTATTCCACTCTGCGTGTGTGCGTGTGCGTGTGTGTGTGTGTGTGTGTGTGTGTGTGTGTGTGTGTGTGTGAGAGAGAGAGAGACTGCGTGTGTGTGTGTGTGTGTGGAGGCTTTTATTTTGTTAATGTAGGCTACTAAACATAGGCTATCTGTCTCGTACATCTCACTTATTAAACCAATCATTAGCTATACGTTAATCTTAAACCCTCCCGGTCCGTATAATACTAAACCTATGAGCTGGCCCATAGCACTAATAAGACTTGTAACTATTTGTATAACTATAATGTATAACTTTTTAAGGGTTTTCCCGGCTTATCATGGGGCTAAATAGTGTCGCAATCAGTCAATTAATTCGATCAACACAGCAAAGTTTGATACGTGTATTATACAACACGATTTCTTTGGTAACTTTAGCGATTAAAAAAAAGTTCACTCGGACACACACACAAACACACAGACACTCTCTCACACACACTCTCACACACACACACACACACACCACGCACACACACACACACACACACACACAGAAACTCTCTCTCTCTCTCACACACTCACTCTCTCTCTCACACACCCACACACACAGGGAGACAGACACACACACACGCACAGTCATTTCTTCCATATAATTGAATGTGTTGATACTATTTCACTGTTTTCTTACAAAGGATCAAACTCCAAACAGATTTTTTTTCTCTCTCGTCAAATACTGTCTGATCTGAAAGGTTCAATGTCTAATATGTGACTCGTTGGGCTGTTAAAACCTCTTAATGTATCAAATAAGAGACATTTTACACCGTTTTAAATGACAAAACGTGGATTAAATCGCTGGCTAACAATGCAAATGAGTTAATTCTACTGTAGCGCTTCTTTTTTTAGTCTTATTTTGAGTTGTAGGCTAGTAAACTCGGTTTTCAAGAAATTCCCTGCAAAAGTAATGCAAATTTGCGCACAGTAATGGTTCGTTTATCGCTAGTTTACAATGCAAATGAGTGATGCCTAGTGTAAATGGAGACACAGACCCTCTTATCATGCCTTTGTTGACATTAAAATACTCATTTTTCCTGCACAATCGCTGCAAAAGTGATGAAAAAAGTAGAAAAACCTTTACAGAAATGGTTCAAAAAAAGCGCAAAATATAATTTAGAATTCGCCGTGTAAGATGAATGAAAACAACTCTCCAAGAATCTCCAGCTGTC
>CASHTC010001411.1:10000-15000 GCA_949357725.1 Hyperoplus immaculatus
TCAGATAGTAGATCGTCGGGACTCGTCTCCTTGGCAACAAGGAAGACGGAAGATACATACATACATACATCTTCAACCGCTTATCCGAAATCGGGTCGCGGGGGCAGCAGCTTGAGCAGGGAACCCCAAACTTCTCTTTCCCGGGCCACATCAACCAGCTCTGACTGGGGGATCCCGAGGCGTTCCCAGGCCAGTGTGGAGATATAATCTCTCCACCTAGTCCTGGGTCTTCCCCGAGGCCTCCTTCCAGCTGGACGCTCCTGGAACACCTCCCTAGGGAGGCGCCCTGGGGGCATCCTTACCAGATGCCCGAACCACCTCAACTGGCTCCTTTCAACGCAAAGGAGTAGCGGCTCTGCCCCGAGTTCCTCACGAATGACTGAGCTTCTCACCCTATCTCTAAGGGAGACGCCAGCCACTCTCCTGAGAAAACCCATTTCGGTCGCTTGTACCCGCGATCTCGTTCTTTCGGTCATTACCCAGCCTTCATGACCATAGGTGAGGGTAGGAACAAAGATCGACCGGTAGATCGAAAGCTTTGCCTTACGACTCAGCTCTCTTTTCGTCACAACAGTGCGGTAAAGCGTATGCAAAACCGCCCCTGCTGCTCCGATTCTCCGGCCAATCTCACGTTCCATTGTTCCCTCACTCGAAAACAAGACCCCGAGGTACTTGAACTCCTTCACTTGGGGTAAGGACTCATTCCCTACCTGTAGCAGACAATCCATCGGTTTCCTGCTGAGCACCATGGCCTCAGATTTAGAGGTGCTGATCCTCATCCCAACCGCTTCACACTCGGCTGCAAACCGATCCAATGAGAGCTGAAGGTCACAGGCCGATGATGCCATCAGAACCACATCATCCGCAAACAGCAGAGATGAGATCTTCAGACCACCAAACTGCAACCCCTCCCCACCACGACTACGCCTTGATATCCTGTCCATAAATATCACAAACAGGATTGGTGATAAAGCGCAGCCCTGGCGGAGGCCAACCCCCACCGGAAACGAGTCCGACTTACTACCGAGAACCCGTACACAGCTCTCGCTTTGAGCGTACAGAGATTGGATGGCCCTGAGAAGAGACACCCTCACCCCATACTCCCGCAGCACCCCCCACAGTATCTCCCGGGGAACCCGGTCATAAGCCTTCTCCAGATCTACAAAACACATGTAGACTGGATGAGCAAACTCCCAAGCTCCCTCTAGGATCCTTGCGAGAGTGAAGAGCTGGTCCGTTGTTCCACGGCCAGGACGGAATCCGCATTGTTCCTCTTCAATCTGAGGTTCGACTATCGGCCGAACCCTCCTTTCCAGCACCTTGGAGTAGACTTTGCCGGGGAGGCTGAGAAATGTGATACCTCGGTAATTGGCACACACTCTCTGGTCCCCCTTTTTGAAAATAGGAACCACCACCCCGGTCTGCCACTCCTTCGGCACTGTACCCGACTTCCACGCAATGTTGAAGAGGCATGTCATCCAAGACAGCCCCTCCACACCCATTGCTTTCAGCATTTCTGGACGGATCTCATCAACCCCCGGGGCTTTGCCACTGTGGAGTTGTTTGACTACCTCAGTGACTTCCACCAGGGAAATTGACGATGATCCCCCATCAGCCTCCAGCTCTGCCTCCAACATAGAGGGCGGGTTAATCGGATTCAGGAGTTCCTCAAAGTGCTCCTTCCACCGACCGACCACCTCCTCAGTTGAGGTCAACAGCATCCCATCCTGACTGTACACAGCTTGGATGGTTCCCCGCTTCCCCCTCCTGAGGTGCCGGACGGTCTTCCAGAAACACTTTGGTGCCGACCGAAAGTCCTTCTCCATGGTTTCTCCGAACTTCTCCCACACCCGCTGCTTTGCCTCTGTCACGGCAGAGGCTGCAGCCCTTCGGGCCTGTCGGTACCTTGCAACTGCCTCAGGAGTCCCCCGTGATAACATATCCCGGAAGCACTCCTTCTTCAGTCGGACGGCTTCCCTGACCACCGAGGTCCACCACGGCGTTCGAGGGTTACCGCCCCTTGAGGCACCTAAGACCTTGAGACCACAGCTGCCTGCCGCGGCTTCAGCAATGGAAGTTTTGAACATCGACCACTCGGGTTCACTGCCCCCAACCTCCACAGGGATGCTAGAAAAGCTCTGCTGGAGGTGCGAATTAAAGATCTCTTGAACAGGGGCCTCCGCCAGACGTTCCCAGTTCACCCGCACTACCCGTTTGGGCTTACCAGGTCTGTCCAGAGTCTTCCCCCACCCTTTGACCCAACTCACAACCAGATGGTGATCAGTTGACAGCTCTGCCCCTCTCTTCACCCGAGTGTCCAAAACATGCGGCCTCAGATCAGATGATACGATCACGAAATCGATCATCGACCTTCGGCCTAGGGTGCTCTGGTACCATGTACACTTATGAGCATCCTTATGTTCGAACATGGTGTTCGTTATAGACAAACCATGACCAGCACAGAAGTCTAACAACAAACGACCGCTCGGGTTCAGATCGGGGAGGCCGTTCCTCCCAATCACGCCTCTCCAGGTGTCTCCATCATTGCCCACGTGCGCGTTAAAGTCTCCCAGCAGAACTATGGAGTCCCCTACCGGAGCCCCATGCAGGACTCCGTTCAGGGTCTCCAAGAAGGCCGGATACTCCGAACTGCTGTTCGGTGCATACGCACAGACAACAGTCAGAGTCTTCCCCCCCACAACCCGGAGGCGTAGGGAGGCGACCCTCTCGTCCACCGGGGTAAACTCCAACGTAGTAGCGCCCAGCCGGGGGCTCGTGAGTATCCCCACACCGGCCCGGCGCCTCACACCTTGGGCAACTCCAGAGAAAAATAGAGTCCAACCCCTGTCCAGAAGTACGGTTCCAGAACCAAGACTGTGCGTGGAGGTCAGCCCCACCAGATCTAATTGGTAGCGCTCCACCTCCCGCACCAGTTCCAGCTCCTTCCCCCACAGCGAGGTGACGTTCCACGTCCCCAAAGCCAGCCTCTGCCGCCCGGGTCTGGTCCGTCGTGGTCCCCGCCCTTCACTGCCACCCATAAGGCAGCGCACCCGACCCCAGCGGTTCCTCTGACGAGTGGTGGGCCCATCAGTTGTAGAGGGAGTTTGTGCCACGTAGCTTCTTCGGGCTGTGCCCGGCCGGGCCCCGTGGCAGACCCGGCCACCAGACGCTCGCAGGCGGGCCCCCTTTCTGGGCCTGGCTCCAGACGGGGGCCCCGGGCTTCCTCCGGGCAGGGTCACACTTCCTCTTGCTTGATCTTCCATGGGGTCTTTGAACGACGGAAGAGAAACTGCTATTTCCGTCTCAGTTTACCCGAAATAGTGACTTAAAATGACCAGAACAGAGGGAGGAGAGCCCGTTAAAATGACCAGAACAGAGGGAGGAGAGCCCGTTAAAATGACCAGAACAGAGGGAGGAGAGCCCGTTAAAATGACCAGAACAGAGGGAGGAGAGCCCGTTAAAATGACCAGAACAGAGGGAGGAGAGCCCGTTAAAATGACCAGAACAGAGGGAGGAGAGCCCGTTAAAATGACCAGAACAGAGGGAGGAGAGCCCGTTAAAATGACCAGAACAGAGGGAGGAGAGCCCGTTAAAATGACCAGAACAGAGGGAGGAGAGCCCGTTTGTGGGAGCAGATTAGGCCAACACTTGATTTGCTGAATTTTTTATCTCCTACGGATCGTTTCATGCGCACACGTCAGCCTACAACTTGCTCCGTGTGTGTTTGCAGGAGCCGCGATAACTCCTCATCCAAACAGAGGATGGTGGAAAGTATTCTCTGCAAGCCTAAAGAGTTGTGTTGATAGGTCTGACTGACAGGTGACGATCAGCCTTAAACCAGTGTTGATAGGTCTGACTGACAGGTGACCATCAGCCTTAAACCAGTGTTGATAGGTCTGACTGACAGGTGACGATCAGCCTTAAACCAGTGTTGATAGGTCTGACTGACAGGTGACGATCAGCTTTTTTTCTCTCCCGATCACAGCGCTCTCTCTCCCAGCTCATAAAACGCTTGAAAAAAGCGGTCGAAAAAAGCGCTCAGTAGACACACTCCCGAGCGCAAAAAGGCCTTAGGTGGACACGGGCCCTTAGATGATCATTTACATCGCCATTGAAGTATCCCCGTTTTTTCCCAGCACACATATGCACACATACGCACACACACACACACACAGGGTACCACACACACACACACACACACACACACACACAGGGTGCCACACACACAAACGCACACACACATACACACTGATCAATGTGTGTGTGTGTGGGGGGGGGGGTGTAGTGGCATCATTATTTTCATCTATTTACAACAAATAAATAAATCATTCCCTGCGTTCCGACTCTCCTCCTCTGTCTTTTCTCTATCCTCCATATCTGACCATAAGATGAATCTAGTTAGGATGCAGTATGCATACTATTGGGACATACTTTAACTCATTTCATCCTAACATGGAACACAATGCTGCAATCTAAGCCAGGTCTAGTAGACATCTGGGTATTTCTAAATAGATTTCATACTGTGTCTCAGGTGGTAGAGCGGGTCGGCCAATGATCCAAGGGTTGGCGGTTCGATCCCCGCTCTGCCACCTGTGTCGTGGTTGTTGTGTCCTTGGGCAAGACACTTCACCCACCTTGCCTGGTGTGAATGTGTATGACTGCTGTGTGTTTGAGGTGGTGGTCTGAGGGGCCGTAGGCGCTGAATGGCAGCCACGCTTCCGTCAGTCTGCCCCAGGGCAGCTGTGGCTACTATGGTAGTTTCCACCACCGGTATGACTGTGTGTGAATGAATGGAACCTGGAACCCTGTAAAGAGCTTTGAGTGCCTTGAAAAGAGCTAGATACATCTAATCCATTATAATACATGTTGGTGTTCTGAATGATGTCATTTCCTTGATAACGTTGAACTTTTATTTTGAAAAAACTTCATCATATCACATACTGAGTTTTATATATGCCTGAGTTATAACGCTGCCTCTCCCCTGTGTGTGTGTGTGTGTG
>CASHTC010001411.1:30000-45000 GCA_949357725.1 Hyperoplus immaculatus
CAGCTCAGGACATTGCAGATTTAAGCTATAACGCTTATTTTGAATGATCGCGCTGTCTTTGAGTACTGCCACGAGAGTTCCGTCTAGATGACGTATTGCCGACCTGATGAAGGGTGACGTCAGACCAGACGCACGCCCCTCTACAAACCAATCAATGTCGAGGAATGTCACGTGACGCGAAACGAGCCTATAGCGGCAGCCCTGAGCTACGAAGAGCATAAATCGTTGTGAGATGATCATTGTTGTTTGTGAGAAATGCAACACAATCGTCACTCAGTAAATGTGCACGATGTAGATTGATGGTTATCACGAATAAGGAGTTTTAGGCGGGCTTTACAGTTAAATAAGCAGGAAAACTACAACCATAATCCCACTTTGCTTGTCTTTTTACCTCTGTATAACCTTGTGGATTAAATTACTTTTATGTTCTTCAGTATTTTACATTAAATGATCTTTGAAGTAAAATATCATTCACAACTTTTTTATATATAGCCTATATCTCACCTGTACAATATGTTGCTTTTTAAAACATGTTTTATATTTTATAGTTCTGTGGCCAATGTTCTTTGTTGTTTTTATTGTGCAAATAAATTAAATCTAATCAAAAGCATGGTGGTGAATTGTAGGTGTGTTTAAATGTAAAATTGTACAATCTTCACACTCTCAACATTGACACCTTTCCAGCAATGTATTCAGTTGGTGTTCTTTACTGCAAGGTTGATTTTATGATCAATTTGAAGGCCCAATATGGAAAATTAAGCTTTTTGTTTGCTCATTTGTTTTCTTGTGGAAATAGTAAACCAAAAGGTGTGTCCTTCAGAGATTATAATAGCCTACAGAACCCAAATGCATAGGCGTTGTTTAAATATACCTGCATGGATGGATGGACTTATAGATGGATAATGTACCTTATTTATAGGGAAATACTAGGCCATAGGGAAAGTGTGGCATTGTAGCAGCAGTTATTGTGGATTGTATCAGGAATGACTTTCTGTAGTGGTCAAATAGCTGAAGGTGATGCTGTCCATCATCTTCAGCAGCTTGCACATTATCATTCTCTCCACAACCAACTGGGCTTAAACAGGTTAACAAGGATTTGCTCATGAAGTAGAGTCTGCTCTGTCCCTCCATGCACAACCCCCATGTTACATTTGCAGTCTGTTGTTTAATTAAATGCCCAGGTTTCTGTAGCCCTCCATCAACTCAACCTTTTCTCCCAGAATGGAGATTCAGCCTAGTCCTCCTGGTCCTCCCAAAATCCATATCCATCTCCCAACCTTGGTTACATTTAAGAGGTGTGTAGCTCCTACCATGCCCGAACACTACTGTCCACCTGTTCCCTGTCCCTGTAAACTGTCCCGTGAACTGCACACAGAACTGACACACCTTGCATCTGCGGAATCATCTGAATATTTAATTAAAATAGGCCCATGTGAAAGTGACAGGTGCTAATTGAGGGATGTGAAATACAAAGGCAGTTTGAACAAAATAGGCTAGAGTCATTGGAAAAACTGTTATAGAGAGATCTTAACCTTGCAGATTAAATCAGGGCGCTGTCAAGGCTTCCTCGCCCAATGCTACACCACAGGTCCAGCGCGATACACAGGTGGAATGTCGCTGCCCGTATGAAAAGAACAAGAATAAATCTCTTATCAATACAGGTGAAACTTGAAAAATTAGAATATCGTGCAAAAGTTCATTTATTTCAGTAATTCAACCTAAATGGTGAAACTAAAATATTATATAGACTCATTACATTCAAAGCGAGATATCTCAAGCCTTTATTTGTTATAATTGTGATTATTATGGCTTACAGCTTATGAAAACCCCGAATTCAAAATCTCAGAAAATTAGAATATTACATAAAATCAATAAAAAAAGGATTTTAAATACAAAAATGTCGGCCCTCTATAAAGTATAATCATGCATATGTACTAAGTACTTGGTTTGGGCCCCTTTTGCACGAATTATTGCCTAAATGCGGGGTGGCATGGATGCTATCAGCCTGTGGCACTGCTGAGGTGTTATGGAAGCCCAGGTTGCCTTGATAGTGGCCTTCAGATCGTCTGTATTGTTGGGTCTGGTGTGTATCATCTTCCTCTTGACAATAGTCCATAGTTTCTCTATTGGGTTCAGGTCAGGAGAGTTGTCTGGCCAATCAACGCAGTAAAACCATGGTCAGTCAACCAGTTACTTGTGGTTTTGGCACTGTGGACAGGTGTCAAGTCTTGCTGGAAAAAGTAATTCAGCATCTCCATAAAGCTTGTCAACAGACAGAAGCATGAAGTGCTCTAAAATCTCCTGGTAGACAGCTGTGGTGACTTTGGACTTGATAACACAGTGGACCAACAGCATCAGATGACATGGTGCCTCAAATCATCACTGACTGTTGAAACTTGACAGTGGTCTTCAAGCCCCTTGGATTGTGTGCCCCTCCACTCTTCCTCTAGACTGTGGAACCTTGATTTCCAAATGAAACGCAACATTTAATTTGGATCAGTGATGATTTGAGGTATCATGTCATCTGCTGCTGTTAGTCCACTGTGTTATCAAGTCCAAAGTCACCACAGCCATCTACCAGAAGATTTTAGAGCAATTCATGCTTCTGTCTGTTGACAAGCTTTATGGTGATGACAATTTCCATTTCCAGCTAGACTTGGCACCTGCCCACAGTACCATAAACCACTGGTAACTGGTTGACTGACCATGGTATTACTGTGCATGAATGGCCAGACAACTCTCTTGACCTGAACTCCATAGAGAAACTATGGACTATTGTCAAGAGGAAGATGATACACACCAGACCCAACAATACAGACGATCTGAAGGCCACATCAAAGCAACCTGGGCTTCCATAACACCTCAGCAGTGCCACAGGCTGATAGCATCCATGCCACGCCGCATTTAGGCAATAATTCATGCAAAAGGGGCCCAAACAAAGTACTTAGTGCATATGCATGATTATACTTTCTAGAGGGCCGACATTTCTGTATTTAAAAAACTTTTTTTATTGATTTTATGTAATATTCTAATTTTCTGAGATTTTGAATTTGGGGTTTTTATAAGCTGTAAACCATAATAATCACAATTATAACAAATAAAGGCGTCACATATCTCACTGTGCATGTAATGAGTCTATATAAGATATTATTTTCACCTATAAAGTTGAATTACTGAAATAAATGAACTTTTGCACGATATTCTAATTTTTCGAGTTTCACCTGTATATCATGCCAAGTGTGTGTGGACAAACCGCCGTCAAGACCACTTACCATTAAGACAGGGGACAATATACTGAGTCAACTGCATATGCAGAAAATAATAAACACTGCCACACCACACCGCAAACACTGATTAAGCACTGTTCATAAGACTGCCTAAAATTCTACCTTTGTAAGGTCAAAATCATGAATAAAGCAATCTTTAAACTACTCCCATTTGAGTAACTGGCCTACTCCTTCCAAATACTTTCAGTTGCAGGATTCACATTCAATATGCA
Organism: Hyperoplus immaculatus; assembly: GCA_949357725.1. Classification (NCBI taxonomy): domain Eukaryota; kingdom Metazoa; phylum Chordata; class Actinopteri; order Uranoscopiformes; family Ammodytidae; genus Hyperoplus; species Hyperoplus immaculatus. The sequence continues at coordinate 33,500 of CASHTC010001411.1, forward strand.
CCTAGTTTTATATTATGTGTAGGCTATGCACAATTAGCAACATTTGATATCATTAACTAAAAGAAAACAACCAAATCCCTGTCAGGATAGGCTACAAGATGTGACACACACACACACACACACACACACACACACACACACACGCACGCACGCACACGTACACACGCACACACACGCATTGTAGAGTACTGCTTTAGTAAGTTCAAGAAGCCTATTCAGAGACATTTTAAACTGTATATTTAATTGTTTTATAATTTCATGTATAATCCGCCACATATGTGATCAGAAGCTTTAAATTATACAACCACAAAGGCTATAAAACACATTTTTCTAACAGAAATAGTGTCCCTAGAATAGTGGGTAGGCTACAGTGATACATGCTTTAAGGTTTAGGGTAGGCCTATACAGAATGTGTTCAATTTAAGTTATTTTATTAATTTTTTGGTAGTGCAGCATGTTTCTGTAAATGGTTCCATTATTCCTAAGGGCCCTTATGATGTTTCTGTGTGGAAACGGGGACGTTTCGGAGGAGGGGAATAATGTAACCTACTTCCTGTTAAGTGCTTTTTTTATGAAGGGGCAGAACGGAAGTGTCAGCAGTGTGAACGTGTCTGACTTGTGGTTTTACGGCGGAGGCCCTGAGTTGTAAATGGAATGCGCCCTGAATTGGCAGACAGGAGTCGAACGGGTCCACCCAGCCCTAAAGGATGATGGGAAATGTAGGATTACATAGCAACGGTGGTAAATACGTCAGCAAACTAACCAAATAGGCTAGAGATCAGATACTTCCAATGACCGAATATAGCCTAATGATATTCTGATGTATTTCTCGCAAGATATGTTTTCAAAACATATGTTTATGCACTTACTAGCTGAAGTGTGATGTGTTTGTGTCACCATGATAACCATTGACAACAAAAATGTGCTCTGGGAAAAAAACTCGGCGGAGGGAGGGAGCGCTCTGGTCAGCTGTGTGTGTGTGTGCTATCTTTGATTTTGTCCAGTTGATCAACAGCTTGGCACGTAGCTTATTTGTGTACCGAACATTTCTTGAGAATTAGCCTATCAGACTTCAGACAGATCATATGAATTCACAATATCAAGATTATGAAAATAAAGTACATAGGTCTCGCTAGAAATCTTATAATCTTTCAGGGCTGCCGATAGGCTCGTTTTCTCATTCCTCGATATTGATTGGTTTGTAGAGGGGCGTGCGTCTGACGTCACCGGTATTTAATAAACGAGAACATTTCCCCTGCGGCCCTGTGTAGTTCCGTAGTCTAGTTTAACGTTATCTAGCTGGCAGAGTTGTTGTAAAGGATCTTAACATTGTGTCTGTCGGTCAAATTGTAACTTATTTACCTCTGATCGTTTTCTTTTTGTGCTGTTTTGGACCGCAATTTTGCATTATAGTCAAAATCGCTTTGTTTCCCACCCAAAGGGGGCGTGGCCATGTCGGAACGTCGATTGCCTTCACCAGTTTGTTTGAATGAATGAATGAAGAAACATGTGAACATATCAATGGTACATATTAATTTCCTGCAGCGCTGTAGTTCAGGCAGCCGCCCAGACAATGCACACTTCAACCAAACATAATCCTAGAGGTAAATAAATGGCAAAAAATAGGCTGAGAACGAACGTATGCGATATGTTTATTAAAACGTTATCAATACGTTTTGTAGCCAAACGTAATTGAGAATCCCGAACAGTTCTAGGCTGAGAACGAGCTTGTTTGCGATATGTTCATTAAAACGTAATCACGGACAAAATACGTTTGTTAGTCAAACGTAATTGAGAATGCCGAATAGTCCTCTTGGAACGTAATTTTGATGAGACAGGGTTGATCTATCTATCTATCTCTCTACATTGAATCATGTTTTGTGTTGATACAGAGGCCCTGGTTTGTTACGGGAAGATTTTACTTTGACTTTACATTTAGCCAACAAACTCAGCTGACCCTCACACACACACACACACACACACACACACACACACACACACTCACACACACACACACACACACACACACACACACACACACACACACACACACACACACACACACACTCTCCCAGGGGATAGTTTAGGTTAGATGCTGATGCAAGAAGCAACTCCATCAGTGCTGATGTACTTCTGACTGATCGATACAGTGTGTGTGTGTGTGTGTGTGTGTGTGTGTCTGTTGTGTGTGTGTGTGTGTGTGTGTGTGTGTGTGTGTGTGTGTGTGTGTGTGTGTGTGTGTGTGTGTCTGTTTGTGTGTGTGTGTGTGTGTGTGTGTGTGTGTGTGTGTGTGTCTGTTTGTGTGTGTGTGTGTGTGTGTGTGTGTGTGTGTGTGTGTGTGTGTGTGTGTGTGTGTCTGTTTGTGTGTGTGTGTGTGTGTGTGTGTATGTGTGTGTGTGTGTGTGTGTGTCTGTTTGTGTGTGTGTGTGTGTGTGTGTGTGTGTGTGTGTCTGTGTGTGTGTGTGTGTGTGTGTGTGTGTGTGTGTGTGTGTGTGTGTGTGTGTGTGTGTCTGTTTGTGTGTGTGTGTGTGTGTGTGTGTATGTGTGTGTGTGTGTGTGTGTGTGTGTGTGTGTGTCTGTTTGTGTGTGTGTGTGTGTGTGTGTGTGTGTGTGTGTGTGTGTGTGTGTGTGTGTGTGTGTCTGTGTGTGTGTGTGTGTGTGTGTGTGTGTGTGTGTGTGTGTGTGTGTGTGTGTGTGTGTGTCTGTTTGTGTGTGTGTGTGTATTTGTGTGTGTGTGTGTGTGTGTGTGTGTGTGTGTCTGTGTGTGTGTGTGTGTGTGTGTGTGTGTGTGTGTGTGTGTGTGTGTGTGTGTGTGTGTGTGTGTGTGTGTAGGAGGTCTTTCTGTGTGTTGGCACTTTCCTCTTATTGAACAACACAGCAGGGACTTCAACCCTCAACTCTGGCAAATGTGTTAATATAAGTCTCCGTGGGTCAGCACTCTGAGGGGGTCCACACACACACACACACACACACACACACACACACTGACAGAGACACACACACACACACACACACTGACAGAGAGACACACACACACACACTGACAGAGAGAGAGAGAGACACACACACACACACACACACACAGAGACACATACACACACTGACAGAGACACACACAGAGAGAGAGAGAGAGAGACACACACACACACACACACACTGACAGAGACACACACACACACACACACACACTGACAGAGACACACACACACACACACCCACACCCACACACACACACACAGAGACACACACACACAGACACACACACACACACACTGACAGAGACACACACACACAGAGAGAGAGAGAGAGAGACACACACACACACACAAAGACCTCCAACGGTTTTGAAGAGCTCTAATGGAATAATACTGTACACCAGGGCTGTTCAGTTGGGCATTTCAGCAGCACAGATGAACGCTTTATTAATGACATCTGAAAAAGTACATGCATTTTGAAATCTGACCTAGGGAAAACTCTGAAAATAAAATAGTGCACAATGTTAGGCCTACCAATAGGCCTACCAATAGCCTACCAATAGGCCTACCAATAACCTACCAATAGCCTACCAATAGGCCTACCAATAACCTACCAATAGCCTACCAATAGCCTACCAATAGACCTACCAATAGGCCTACCAATAGCCTACCAATAGCCTACCAATAGGCCTACCAATAGCCTACCAATAGCCTACCAATAGCCTACCAATAGCCTACCAATAGCCTACCAATAGCCAGTTTCCTTTTAGAAACAAAATAAATATTTGTCATATCCGACCCATAAGCAAAACACAAGGTGCATTGAGAACAAAACAGTGAACATTTAGAGGAGGTTTCCTTTTTTAAATACATAAAATAACTATTGGGTCACATATTGAACCAGCATTCCCCCTGGGCTCACTATGCCAAAGAGCCTGAACAGAGCAACCAGGCCTATTAAAGCTTAGTACACAGCCTGAACAACTAGGCCTATTAAAGCTTAGTACACAGCCTGAACAACTAGGCCTATTAAAGCTTAGTACAGATTATTAACAGAACAACTAGGCCTATTAAAGCTTAGTACACAGAACAGAACAACTAGGCCTATTAAAGCTTAGTACACAGAACAGAACAACTAGGCCTATTAAAGCTTAGTACAGATTATTAACAGAACAACTAGGCCTATTAAAGCTTAGTAAACAGAACAGAACAACTAGGCCTATTAAAGCTTAGTACACAGAACAGAACAACTAGGCCTATTAAAGCTTAGTACACAGAACAGAACAACTAGGCCTATTAAAGCTTAGTACACAGAACAGAACAACTAGGCCTATTAAAGCTTAGTACACAGCCTGAACAACTAGGCCTATTAAAGCTTAGTACACAACCTGAACAACTAGGCCTATTAAAGCTTAGTAAACAGAACAGAACAACTAGGCCTATTAAAGCTTAGTAAACAGAACAGAACAACTAGGCCTATTAAAGCTTAGTACACAACCTGAACAACTAGGCCTATTAAAGCTTAGTACACAGAACAGAACAACTAGGCCTAGTAAAGCTCAGTACACAAACCTAAAACAAGAAATAACTCAGGAGCTTAACACATGAATACTTTGTTACTCACTCAGTTACACATCATTGTGTTGCGTCTTCTGTTCTGAAGGAGAGCAGTGGTTCTGGGCTCAGAAGATGTCCGTCCGAAGGCATTCGTGAAGTGTGCTGTCAGACAGAGAGCAACGAGAGCTGCTTTTAATTGAGTTCATGTGCGAGAAGCTTGATTCACACTGTGCAGCCAAACATGCTAAGCACGAACACTGCTACTTCCTTGATGTTAGGGAACTGATGTGGGCTGACATCAGTCCAAACCCTGGCAGGCCCGTTGGTGCGCAGCTCCTGTGCCATGGTTAAGGATGACAGCATGTCCACAAGTTCCAGAATGAATTTCCCCTCGTCAATGGGAACGGCCACCTCCTTTGCGTTGGCTGATAAAGCCCCTTCTATTGCGACAGTGGACGGGTCTCTGGCCAAACACATCACCTCTGTTGGGGCGACTGTGGGTCAGGTGGTAGAGCGGGTCGGCCGATGATCAAAGGGTTGGAGGTTCGATCCCCGCCCTGCCACCATGTGCCATGGTTGTTGTGTCCTTGGGCAAGACACTTCACCCACCTTGCCTCGTGTGAATGTCGATAGTTAGCCTGCTATCCGTGTATTAATGTGTGTGTGAATGGTAACGTGGGAAAGGAAAACAGGTCTCCCTTGTAAAAGAGTCTTCGGTCTCAATGGGATTTACCTGTAGAAATAAAGGTTAAAAAAAAATTAAAAAAGTCCATCCAACCGACCAGCAAAGCTTTCTTTTAACCTCGCAACGAAATCTGTCATCACAGCGGTGATGCGTGCCGGGGATGAGATGCATTTGCAGAGCGTCAGAAAATGCAACATTCGGCCTGTGCTCAAGTCAGTCCCGAATAGATCCAGTTTGACTTGGAGTGCGCGCATCTGTTCCACCAGACAGACAGCTTTGTCTCTGCCTTGTAGTCCCACGTTTCAGTCATTCAGGTCATGTCACTGAGAAAGCAGACATCGCCAATGAAGTTGTCATCCAGCATTCGGTTCAAGTGTGTTTCGGCCCTGCTTAGTTTTGCGCACAATGCCCACCGATTCCTTGCCTACCCGCCACATGTCAAAGTGTCCCTGGGCAAGACACTGAACCCTAAATTTCTCCCGATGGTTCAGAGGGCGCCTTGCATGGCAGCTACTGCCATCGGTGTATGAGTGTGTGTGTGAATGGGTGAATGTGGTAAGATATGTAAAGCGCTTTGGGGCTGAGAAAATGGGCTAGAAAAGCGCTATATAAGTCAAGTCCATTTATCATTTACCATTTAGAGGCTTGATGTGGAGCGGATCAAATTAATTGTCGCCATCACTCTGTCCATTGTCGTCTTGAGCTCCCTGCTTAGTTTTGCGCACAATACCGTCTGATGCACAGTGCAGTGGTTCATCTGAGGTGCAACAGCGGACCAACGTGCAGCCAAACCACTAACTCTTCCCATCATGGATGGACCCCCGTCTGTTACAAGCACACACGTCTCATATCAAGGCCGTTGTCTTCAAAAAAAGTTGAAATCTTCTCAAAGAGTACCTCGCTTGTTGTGTGTCCTTTTAACGGCAGCAAGCCGAGCAGTTCCTCTCTGAAGCATTTGCCGTCAAAAAAACGGACATATATGCACAGTTGGGCGGTATCTGTCTTATCTGTGGACTCGCCTACTGCTATAGACATGACATCAGCTTTCTTCAGGTCTTCCAAAAGCGTTTCAAACACATCAGTAGCAAGAAGTTGAACCCTGCGAATATTTGATGTGTCTGACAGGGGGACGTTTTTAATGGCCGAGGTCAGGCTTGTTTTTACTTTGTCGTCATTTATAACCTCCTTCACGACGGCCGGCATGCACTCTTTCACGGTTTCTGTAAACGGCCTTTTCTTTTTTGCCAAGATCCATGACACACGAAGGGAAGTGGCTGTAGCCCTCTCTTGGGCCGTGCATGTCCGCATCATAGTAGCACAGCTGCGGTTGTAAGATGCCAGCAAACTCTGCATCTTTGCAGCCCTCTCTTGAGATCCCTCGGGAAGGTTTGAGAGGAAGGTCGGGTGTTTTTCAATGTGGTGTCTCCGCACGTTGTAATCTTTAAATACTGCGACACACTCATTACAAATGATACACATCGGTTTGGCGGCAAAATGAATAAATACTTGTCAGTCCAGGTTGGGTTGAACGGACGGTTTTCAGTGTCCACTTGGCGTTTTTGAGTTGACAAAGACATGTTAGATTAGCTCATGACTCGCCTCCGATCGCGTTCTCCTTGACAGACCGTTAACATAAGAAACACAACAACGCGCGCAATTGTGGGTTGAATGACGTTAGATTTATGTTGCTAGGTTACGCCGAGTGTTGCATTCACGGTCTGTACTACTGTGGCAATTTCTGAAGGCAAGGCTCCATTTTTTTATTTTTTATTTTTTTTATATACTTTTCTATGCGCATTTTGCGGGACCACGGGCTGGGACACTCGGAAGGAGCTCCTGGGCTGGATGTGGCCCGCGGGCCGCCATATGGATAGGCCTGCTGTACACGTTCTAATAACTTCAATAACTTCATGTCCTGCTGTAGCTTCTCTAGTGGTGAGATTGTCGATGTCAGCGCTCCCTTGCTAACCCCTCCCTTTAGAGGAGAATTTCCAGAAGCTACGGTGGCCTTCAAGGACAAGAAGCTATAGTTACTAAAGATGGCATCATCCACCACTGCCTCAAGTCTTTCCACAATATCAAGTGATGAGGTGAAGATGTATTTAGTTATTTATTCTATAGTACTTCTGCGGTCTTCAAGCAGCAAGTTATCTAGCATCATCTCAGATCCATAAGTGTAAAGCTGTCTGTACCAGTGTTAATACACAGCCTAGGCTCTGTAAAGCTGTCTGTCTGTACCAGTGTTAATACACAGCCTAGACTCTGTAAAGCTGTCTGCACCAGTGTTAATACACAGCCTAGACTCTGTAAAGCTGTCTGTACCAGTGTTAATACACAGCCTAGACTCTGTAAAGCTGTCTGTCTGTACCAGTGTTAATACACAGCCTAGGCTCTGTAAAGCTGTCTGTCTGTACCAGTGTTAATACACAGCCTAGACTCTGTAAAGCTGTCTGTCTGTACCAGTGTTAATACACAGCCTAGACTCTGTAAAGCTGTCTGTACCAGTGTTAATACACAGCCTAGACTCTGTAAAGCTGTCTGTCTGTACCAGTGTTAATAGGCAAGGCAAGGCAAGGCAAGGCAAGGCAATTTTATTTATAGAGCACATTTCAGGCACAGGGCCACTCAAGGTGCTTCACAGGGTTAAAATCAAATAAAGAATACAAATACAAAAAAAAAAAAAAAAAAAAAAAAAAAAAAAAAAAATGAACAAATTTAAAACATGGATAAAAATACAACATTTAAATAAAAGAATTAAAACATTTTACCAAAACAAAAAAAAAAAAAAAAAAAAAAAAAAAATTACAGGTTAAAAGGGAAACAAGAACGTTTTGAGACCCGATTTAAAAGAGCTGAGAGTCTCAGCGGACCTCAGACTCTCTGGCAGTCCGTTCCAGACATTGGGCGCATAAACGCTGAATGCCGCCTCTCCCTGTTTAGTCCTAGCTCTGGGGACTTTTAAAAGACCTGTCCCAGACGACCTAAGGGCTCTGGGCGGCTCATAACGTATCAGCAGATCAGTAATGTATTTTGGCCCTAAACCATTTAAGGCTTTGTAGACCATCATCGATATTTTAAAATCAATTCTTTGAGTGACAGGAAGCCAGTGTAAAGACCTAAGAACTGGGGTAATGTGATCCACTTTTTTGGTCCTAGTGAGGACTCGAGCAGCAGCGTTCTGAATTAGCTGAAGCTGTCTGATTGATTTTTTAGGAAGGCCTGCAAAGACACTATTACAGTAGTCAAGTCTACTAAAAATAAATGCATGGACAAGTTTTTCTAAGTCCTGCTGAGATATTAGCCCTTTAATTCTCGATATATTTTTAAGGTGGTAGTAGGCTGACTTAGTAATTGATTTAATGTGTTTTTTGAAATTCAAGTCGGAATCTATCACTACTCCAAGATTTCTAGCTTGGTGTGTGCTTTCTAACATAACAGATTTAAGCTGTGCGCTGACTTTTGATTGTTCATCCCTGGCACCAAAGACAATTACTTCAGTTTTGTCGCTGTTTAATTGAAGAAAGTTTTGGCACATCCAGTCATTGATTTGTTCAATGCATTTACTTAGTGCTTGAATCGGACCATAGTCTCCTGGTGATATGGTTATGTAAATTTGTGTGTCGTCTGCATAATTATGGTAGCATAATTTGTTTTTGTTCATAATCTGAGCTAGCGGTAGCATGTATATGTTAAACAGAAGAGGCCCAAGAATGGAACCTTGGGGGACCCCGCATGTAATATTTGTTCGCTCGGATGTGAAATTGCCTATTGACACATAGTAGTCTCTTTCCTTTAAGTATGATTCAAACCAGTTTAGCACAGTTCCAGAAAGTCCAACCCAGTTTGCAAGTCGATCTAGCAATATGCTGTGGTCAACTGTGTCGAACGCAGCACTGAGATCCAATAAAACTAATACAGAGCTTTTGCCACTGTCTGTGTTTAAGTGGATGTCATTGAGGACCTTAACCAGAGCAGTCTCAGTGCTGTGGTGTTGTCGAAAACCTGACTGAAAGACATCAAAGCAGTTATTCATTGCTAAGTAGTTATTTAGCTGATGATGAACAGCTTTTTCAATGATCTTGCTTAAAAATGGTAGGTTGGATATCGGCCTATAATTGTTCATGAGTGATGTATCTAGATTTTTCTTTTTTAGGAGTGGCTTGATGACAGCTGTTTTCAGGGCCTGTGGGAATACACCAGTGCGAAGGGACATATTGACAATTTCTAGGACATCTGAGGCCATACAGCTAAAAACAGTTTTAAAGAAGCCTGTGGGCAGAATGTCAAGGCAACAGGAGGAGGAGTTCAGGTGTTGTATAATGTCATCCAGGTTTTTCTTGTTTATCAGAAAAAACTCTGTCATGGCATCTGAATTTGTTTTAAATGGGTACAGAGATAAAACATATCTTGAACCTGGTATTGATGCAGTGACAGCTTGTCTTATTTTATGAATTTTCTCAGTAAAGAAGGAGGCAAATTCATTGCAGGCCCTCGTGGAAAGATGCTCAGACGCTACTGACACAGGAGGGTTTGTTAGCCTGTCAACAGCAGCAAACAGGGCATGTGCATTGTTGCTGTTTTTGGTGATGATGTCAGAGAAGAAAGACTGTCTTGCATTTCTTAGTTCTAGATTAAACGTGCGTAGTTTCTCTTTGAAGATGTTATAGTGAACATTTAGATTTGTTTTTCGCCACCTGCGTTCTGCTTTACGGCACTCTCTTTTTTCAATTCTGACCTGAGGGGTATTTCTCCAGGGGGACCTTTTTTTACCAGAGATGATTTTCACCTTGGTGGGTGCAATAGCATCGATAACATTTGTAATTTTTGAGTTGAAGTTACATACAAGCTCATTAACTGAGATACAGGGGAGGAGCGGGGACAGAGAAAATGCCTGGATAAATTGTTCACTCGTGTTTTCAGTAATATACCGTTTTTTGATAACCTTTGTTTTTGCAGTCGTGTTCAAAGATATTGTACTCCCAAAAAACAAACATGAATGGTCGGAGAGACCCACATCAGACACTAAAAGGTTTGAAATGTCCAGGCCCTTTGAAATTAATAAGTCCAGGGTGTGACCTTTGTTATGTGTAGGCTGGTTTACGTGTTGGGAGAGTCCAAAATTTTCCAGTACATAGCATAGTTCTTTAGCACTTCTGTCCTCGGGTTTGTCCACATGTATATTAAAATCCCCAACAATCAATAAACAGTCAAACTCCATACAGATTACAGACAGTAGTCCAGTAAGGTCATCAAAAAAGTTTGCACAGTATTTAGGTGGCCTGTAGATATTAATAACAATAGCTTGAGAGGCTGAATTTAACTTGAGAGCCACATATTCAAATGAAACAAAGTTTCCATAAAACATCTTTTTGCATGTTAAAGATTCATTAAATAAAATAGCAACTCCACCACCTTTCCTATGAGCTCTGGCCTCACTCTCGAAAGTGTAGTTGGGGGGGGTTGACTCGATAAGAACAGCTGAGCTGTTGTCTGGGTCCAACCAAGTTTCAGTTAAAAACATAAAATCAAGATTGTGCTTGGTAATAAAATCATTAATTAAAAATGTTTTACCTGACAAAGATCTGATGTTTAACAAGGCCAGACTCAGTGTGTTTGAATGTGAAGCATTGTCAGCCCTATTTACTACAGCAGACTGTGGCTGAAGGGGAATGGATACCAAGTTTGACAGGTTTGCAGTATTAAAGTGACAAGTGTTTCTTGTACGTATTGTCGGGTTAGTCACATAAACAGCAACAGTATGGGGAGGTGAAGTAGCCAGTAATCTACATGGTGATGCCGGAGGTGGACAGTAGCTGGGGGAGCTAGTCACACAAACCGCAGTATGGGTCACTGGCGATGAAGGATTGAAACCCAGTCCATGTTTTCTGTCCTGCCTGGTGAGCTGCTGCCCGACAGAAGCGGTGAATGGCCCAACAGCGGGCGAGTCCCGATGACGTGGCAGAGGCAACCGGACGAATGGGAAGGAGATGCTGATGTTGTATCCTTTATCCTTTTTTTTTTTTTTTATCCTAATACACAGCCTAGACTCTGTAAAGCTGTCTGTACCAGTGTTAATACACAGCCTAGACTCTGTAAAGCTGTCTGTACCAGTGTTAATACACAGCCTAGACTCTGTAAAGCTGTCTGTACCAGTGTTAATACACAGCCTAGACTCTGTAAAGCTGTCTGTACCAGTGTTAATACACAGCCTAGACTCTGTAAAGCTGTCTGTACCAGTGTTAATACACAGCCTAGACTCTGTAAAGCTGTCTGTACCAGTGTTA
>CASHTC010001411.1:50000-57500 GCA_949357725.1 Hyperoplus immaculatus
AATTTTCCTTGTGGACAGTTTAAGAGTTTATAGCACACACACACACACACACACACACACACACACACACACACACACACACACACACACACACACACACACACACACACACACACACACACACACACAGACAGACACACACACACACACACACACACACACACACACACACACACACACACAGACAGACACACCCACACACACAGGCAGCGTTCTATCAAAAGATGAAGATGAATATTGATGCGTTCCAGACCTCACACATCCTAACAGAGGACATCTTAGAAGACCTACAATCAGCCTACGAACCTAAACAACCTTTATCAGTTTGGAGGTCAACCATCTATTCCAGTGGTTCCCAACCCTTTCTGTCTGGTGTCCCTTAAGCCCCTATCTCACTGGGCTGCGACGGTTTGCTACAAGTTGGAGACTGCATTCAGAGGGAGTCTCTAAACTGTCTCCAAACGTTCGCGGAGGTCTCAGTTTCCTCGCATGAGTCGCAGAGCCGCGCAGTCCTGTCGCTTGAATTTTGAACATGTTCAAAAAAAAGTGTGCGACAAATCTAGTCTCAAAATAGTCTCAGAGTGGTCGCAGGTGTCTCAAACGCATTGCAAACCCTTCTCTATTTACACTCAACAAAAATATAAACGCAACACTTTTGTTTTTGCTCCCATTTTTCATGAGATGGACTTAAAGATCTAAAATTCATTCCAGATACACAATATTACCATTTCTCTCAAACATTGTTCACAAATCTGTCTAAATGTGTGATAGTGAGCACTTCTGCTTTGCTGAGATAATCCATCCCACCTCACAGGTGTGCCACATCAAGATGCTGATCTGACATCATGATTAGTGCACAGGTGTGACTTAGACAATACATTTCATTCATTCAAATTAGAAAAAATGAAAAAATAATTTGTACGTTTTCATCTGGTTGGACCTTCCATCAGGCAAAGGAAGGAAATGCCTCAGGCCGCCAACTGCAGTGTTAGTGGATGGATGTCGCCCCCTATAGGACAAACCCAGGGACTGCATGTCACATTGTATCTGTTCTTTATTTAGATAGATAGATAGATAGATAGATAGATAGATAGATAGATAGATAGATAGATAGATAGATAGATAGATAGATAGATCGAAGGATAGATGGATGGATGGATGGATGGATGGATGGATGGATGGATGGATGGATGGATGGATAGATTATTTATCTACCCATCTATCTGGCCTTCACAAGCCTTAGATCACTTTACATAAACGTCAGTGTAAACGGTTCGACAAGAAACAGCTGGTCACACACACACACACTAACACACAGTCCAGGACAAGCTGCCAAAACAACATACAAGCTTCCCTTCCTCTGTTCCCATGCAAATTTAAATACGTTGCAGATTTTTGTTTAAACACTCGTCCAAAGCTTCATGTAAACTGCTATCTGCCAAACACACACACACACACACACACACACACACACACACAGTCACACACACACACACACACACAGAGTAACATATACACACTGACACACACACACACACATACACACACACACACACACACACAGAGTAACACATACACACTGACAGACAGACACACACAAACACAGAGTAACACATACACACTGACACACACACACGCACACATACACACACACACACACACAGAGTAACAGATACACACTGACACACACACAAACACACACACACACTCACTCTCTCACACACACACACGCGCACACACACACACACACACACATCAGAAAAGAAAAAAAATAAATAATTTTTTTAAGCTGAATGTGGGGCCCCGATCTTCGAAGGCCCTGAACAATGCCATTCCAAAAAAAGAAATAATTGACTGGCTCATGATAGGCCCCTGACCCTTGCAAGGAGATCAGGGGCCTGCGCATGACTAAGGCATGTGTGCGGGAGAGTAAGCAGGAGCAAGCAATTGTAATCCTTCTTCACGGCAACACTTTCCTTGCAAATTAAACAGACACATTTCCCCTCAGAGCCGGCCCAAGCCTCCAAGCAGAATTTGATTGGGGGGGGGGGGCCCTCTCCAATGTTAGCGCTGCCCAAATCATTGACTATTGTTAAATGCCTTCAGACCCCCAGTGTGTTCTGCTAGTGCCTCTAATGTCCAGCTGGGGGAAAATAGTAGGCTTCTGAGTTCACAACCCTCCTAGGGGGTTCTGTCTGTCTGTCTGCCTTAAGGCCAGGACACACCGGCCCGATAATCGCCGTCGGAGAGTCTGGAGGGGGCGGGGACACAGATCTGTTTGGTGTGTGCCGTGAAATCGGTCGTCGTAGATGTCGTCGGGCTTCTTTTGAGCCGATTGAACATGTTCAATCGGCGGCGGGCAGTCTTTCAGTTGGAGCAATTTGATTGGTGGAGGGCTAGCGAATCAGTGAAGCCCGGAAGTGAGGCGGGTAGCACAAACAGCTAACAACAGCTAGCCATCGTTTTAATGTGTTTGTTTCGTTCAGCGAGTACTCACATGCATCAACCCTTGTTGACTGCTCGACACCATGCTCGACACTCTCTGCTAAAAATGCTGCTCTTTATGGTCCATAAATATAAATACGTATTTCTATCTATGTTTATGCTCTAGAGAGCTGTCCCATCATTTCCGGCTTCCGTATTTTTTCGGGCCACAATACAGATTAGCGCCGCCTGCTGTTATGGAGACATTACGTCCCGCGCAAGCGCAGAGCGTACGGAAAGGCAGCAGTCGGTTTGGTGTGTTCTTGGCACTTTTTCGGCCGCGACGGGAAGACTGGAGCTCCCTGAATCGGCAGTCTCCATTTTCGGGTAGTCGGACTGGTGTGTCCTGGCCTTAAGATCATAGTAAAGATGAAAAAGTTTGGGTTGTAAAGCTACAGTGCGTAACTTCTGTCGCCCCCCATGAGGATTTCTGAGTAATTACAACAACACTGTCTGTCGGTGCATCTACATGAGGTAAAGCCTTCAGTGATGGCACATGGATTTTATACCTTCTGCTGTACGTCCAGGTTTTTTTTATCTTAGCAGTAGAATCAACAACTGAAACATTTCTTGGGCTCTTCTTGTGGATTTTTCTGAGCTCCTGCACCAGTGTCGGGGGGGGAGGTTAGGTGGGGGGGGACACCAGTTTGTAAACGCTGCCATACTGAGAAACACAGAGAGAGTTTTGTGGAGCTGATAATAGGCTTAATCAACTTTGTGTCAACTCGTTTGGCGATGGCTTGAAATGTACATAATAAAAAAAACGCATCATCTCTTTTTTATTTTATCGTTCTGGCCCTTATCCGTAGTCACACACTGTCTGATCTTTATGAGGCTTGGGCATGGAGGAGCCATTGTGTGTGTGTGTGTGTGTGTGTGTGTGTGTGTGTGTGTGTGTGTGTGTGTGTGTGTGTGTGTGTGTGTGTGTGTGTGTGTGTGTGTGTGTGTGGGCCGTTTAAGGACAATCCAGCATCAATGATGACGCTGCCAAAGACAACTGGTATGATGTCATTGAATGAACTGGAAACAAACACGGAACAGACGCACACACACACACACACACACACACACACACACACATACACACACACAAACTAACACACACGCACACACACACACACACACACGCACACACACGCACACACACACACACACACACACACACACACACGCACACACACACGCAGAACATCTTGTTTGGTGCTTTCAGAGGAAACTTAGCACCAACACAGGCAAAACAAAAGCGTGAGTATAGTGTGCAGGGGACCAAACATCTGGGACCAGCATGAAACTCTGTGTGTGTGTGTGTGTGTGTGTGTGTGTGTGTGTGTGTGTTACAGTGGGTGTGTGTGTGATACAGTGTTTGTGTGTGTGTGTGTGTGTGTGTGTGTGTGTGTGTGTGTGTGTGTGTGTGTGTGTGTGTGTGTGTGTGTGTGTGTAAGTGTGATTGTGAGTGTGTGTGTGTGTGTGTGTGTGTGTGTGTGTGCGTGTGTGTGTGTGTGTTAAACATATTGGCCGATTAGAATTATTATTTGTAGAGTGTGCGAGTCTTGAGTTGTGTTAGCAAAACAGTAGGCTAGCTCTGTGGCTAACAGCTGAGCCGGAGCCTCCGGTCAGCTGAAGCAGACAGTCTAGCGGGGCGAGCAGACTATTCCCCCGTTGCTAGGTCGTATCCTTGGTCGTTCCTATTTACTGGCGCACTGAACTACGTTTTAGTTACATAAGAACCTAGTGGGTTTGCAATGACTGCTTCAGCTTGTCGGTCTTTATTTCTAGCAAGTGACCCGTTCGCTATACTTTATCCCTTACTTAGCCTAGCCTAGCTTTCCCATTGTACAACTTCTCCTGGGCAGAAATAGACTCATACACTCTGCAAAATGAAGCGCGGGGGTTTGGATTGAGCAACGGACCTTATGATCAGATAGATTATACGCCGTTCCTTTTATTTGGTGATTTTTACGGGACATCAGGCCGCCGTGATTAATGTTAAACACACGTCCTTCAACTGCTAACATGGTCGCATGTTTAGAACGTAGGCTATGGAACGTCAAACGCCCCCCTGTTCCGCAACAACAAGCTGGAGCATTTAAACAGAGAGGCGGAACTGATAGTGTCGGGAATCTTACTACCCCCCGAGGTAGTAAAATTCCCAGAACAATCTCTCGCACCTTTCTTCCCTCGTTCCGCAACTGTCGCATTTAAACAGCAGGGCGTAGGGCCGAAAGGCTTTCACTGGCTGTGTAAAAGGGGCTAATGATTCTAGAGAATTAATCCACTGTGTGTGATGTCTACATACCAGTTTACAGAGCCTAGGCTGTGTATTAACACTGGTATGTTTTTGTCAGCACCACACACACACACACACACACACAGACACACACACACACACACACACACAGACACACACACACACACACACACACACACACACACAGACACACACACACACACACACACACACACACACACACACACACACACAGACACACACACACACACTACTTTTCCCACAGTCACACACATGCATTGCACATGTAGGAAACGTTGAACACATTTCGTTCCGTATCTGAAACATATGTTCTCGTGATGTCATATGTAAAAACTCATGTTCATTTCCATATGGAACATCTTCTACACATGTTAGGAAGCTGTGTTCACTCAGTACAGACAGGTAGTGGATCATGAGGAGATATTCACTCAGTACAGACAGGTAGTGGATCATGAGGAGATATTCACTCAGTACAGACAGGTAGTGGATCATGAGGAGATATTCACACAGTACAGACAGGTAGTGGATCATGAGGAGATATTCACTCAGTACAGACAGGTAGTGGATCATGAGGAGATACTCACTGATTTTGACAACAAGCGTTCTCCAGAATCACTGACTCCACCTTTAAAAGACACCAGCGTGTGTGTGTGTGTGTGTGTGTGTGGTGTGTGTGTGTGTGTGTGTGTGTGTGTGTGTGTGTGTGTGTGTGTGTGTGTGTGTGTGATTGTGCGTGTGTGTGTGTGTGTGCGTGTGCGTGTGTGTGTACAGAAAAAGTCCTACAAGAAAGTGAGTCAAATTGACTTTGTTACTTATTCAATGATATCAACTCATCGATTGACTGACAGCTAGCTCCTTCTGTGTGTGTGTGTGTGTGTGTGTGTGTGTGTGTGTGTGTGTGTGTGTTTCAGTCTATTTCATCACCTTTCTTATGCAATCTCACTGCAGACTCGCGACTCAAATATAGAGAAACACCGCGACCTGCTGGATGGTTACGGAACTGCACAAAGACTGAAATGACAGTTTGAGAGAGTGTGTGTGTGTGTGTGTGTGTGTGTGTGTGTGTGTGTGTGTGTGTGTGTGTGTGTGTGGCTGTGTGTGTGTGTGTGTGTGTGGCTGTGTGTGTGTGTGTGTGGCTGTGTTGTAAAAGCCCTACTAACATACTCAACATGTATAAACTACATACTGTCTACTTAACCATCCATAATGTATGCGAGGTTCGTCAAACCGTTTACACTGAAGTATACAGAAGCAATAAAGAACTTCTTATAAGATTCAGGCCGTTCAGAGGCTGTTTAGCGTAATGCCGCCCTCCACAGGTTAGATATAGAACTAGAGTTTCACTTACAGTCCTGTGTTGTGTTGTGCAGGAAATGCAGAATTGTAAAAAAGTGACAGCAAAAAATTATGAAAATAATTCAAAAAGTTCAATTTGGAATGCCAAATGGCCTCAAATTAAATGTCCACATTGCAAAGGGGGAAATGTGCAGGCGGCCGAAAGCTCCCTAATTTCACATGTTATTTTTCGGCTTTTACCCTTCGCCCCCTGCACTCTTGGTTGGGCGACTGTGTCTCAGGTGGTGGAGCGGGTCGGCCGATGATCAAAGGGTTGGAGGTTCGATCCCCGCCCTGCCACCTGTGTCATGGTTGTTGTGTCCTTGGGCAAGACACTTCACCCACCTTGCCCCGTGTGAATGTGGATAGTTAGCCTGCTGCTATCGGTGTATGAATGTGTGTGTGAATGGTAACGTGGGAAAGGAAAACAGGTCTCCCTTGTAAAAGAGTCTTCGGTCTCAATGGGATTTACCTGTAGAAATAAAGGTTAAAAAATAAGATAAAAAAAACAGTGATATGTCTGTCTCCTGGCGCCCGATAGAGGAGAAACCGACTACAAGATGTAGTACATTCTAATATTCCTCTTCAACTTTGGAACCTCAAATTTGGGCCGATAATCTCACATTTAAATTCAGTCTGGCGCCCGGTGAGCGAGCACACCAAGAGCATCATACAAATTCATCAGCATTCTCCTTCATTTCATAATTATGACTTACAGTACTACCAGGAGGTCGGCCTGTCTTGTTTCCTCACTGGTCTGATCGAGGGATCCATGTCATTTCTGATATCACAAAAGATTTCAATCTTCGTTCATGTCAGGACATTGAGCAGCAGTTCAGTTTACCAATGTCGTCCTTTTTCTTAGTTGTGTTCTGCTCTACAGGATTAAGAATCCCCTGGGGGCAAGAGTTACCAACACATCCAGTACATTGTATATATTCATTGGTACCCGAGGTCTGGTCTCAAAATGATATTCCATGTTGATAAAGGCAACATTCAAACCTTTGCCAATTGACAACATATGGAGGAAAGACTTATCTTTAATTCATTCTTCTATAAATTGGCCGAGAGTCTGGTCCAATATTTTAATGTCTTCTAGAAACCCTAACCATCAGATGATACATTATAATTTTGTCTGAAGATCGTATTGTACGCGCCGGAAATTATTCTTGATGAAAGCCGCTCAATCGCCGAACTGCACACTTTGCGCCCAGGCTTTCCCGGGCTCTTTTATTCTTATGATTTGGGAATGTCCCGAAGTTTTCAAATTTTGGAAATGTGTTACGGTTTGGCAGACAGGCAGGCAGGAAAGCAGGACCCAAATGCAAGACAGTAAAACTTGAAGACTATTTATCATCCAAAAATATAACAAAAAAGGCCAACAGGCGAACATCCAGGCGAACAGGAGAACA
>CASHTC010001411.1:65000-67500 GCA_949357725.1 Hyperoplus immaculatus
CAAACGTTTTGTTTTTATCCTGTTTGGATCGCCGGTCTCTCTCCCTAACAGGATGTGTGTGTGTGTGTGTGTGTGTGTGTGTGTGTGTGTGTGTGTGTGTGTGTGTGTGTGTGTGTGTGTGTGTGTGTGTGTGTGTGTGTGTGTGTGTGTGTGTGTGTGTGTGTGTGTGTGTGTGTGTGTGTGTGTTCTTGCACAACTATTTTCGTTAGGACCAATATGACTTTTAGTCCTTTAAGAATGAAGACATTTTTTGGGAAGTGAGGACATTTTGTCCGGTTCTCAATTTGGGACAGGCCTTTAATGTGCGTGTCGGTGTGTGTGGAAAAGTGTGTGGGTCTGTGTCTCTCTCTCTGTTTGTGTGTGTGTCTCTATACCTGTGTGTATGTGTGTGTGTCTCTATCCCTGTGTGTATGTGTGTCTCTCTCTCCCTGCGTGTATGTGTGTCTCTATCCCTGTGTGTATGTGTGTCTCTCTCTCCCTGCGTGTATGTGTGTCTCTATCCCTGTGTGTATGTGTATGTGTGTCTCTCTCTCCCTGCGTGGTTGTGTGTGTGTCTCTATCCCTGTGTGTATGTGTATGTGTGTCTCGCTCACCCTGTGTGTGTGTGTGTGTGTGTGTGTGTGTGTGTGTGTGTGTGTGTGTGTGTTATTGAAGTGTATCTCCTTACTGCAGGCCAGTCTGTGTTGTCGGGACACGTTGGTACACAGATTAATTCTCTACTGATCAAACCTGTTCTAACTCCTCAACAACTAAACTCATTTTATTTACTGTTTCACTCAATAACTAAGAGAGCGTTTGTCAGTTTAGAATTTAGGTTTACACACACTTTTCAATACACACACACACACACACACACACACACACACACACACACACACACACACACACACACACACACACACACACACACACACACACACATGAATGGGAACAGGTCTCCCTTGAAAAAGAGTCTCCGGTCTCAATGGGATTTACCTGTATAAATAAAGGTTAACAAAAAAAAGCATGCTACACTTGGTACATACTTTACTCTCTTATTTCATCATAACATTGCTCCTTGATCTTGCCTCTTGCTTTTATATCCGTCTCATCCCTGTTTGTTTTCATACGGAGGCTTCGTCGATGTGACGTCACTTCACGTGTGCACTGGATTGTGGGTCAGAATCGCCCAAATAGGATGCAGTTTTCAACACTAACAATCTTGGCTGCATGAAGTAGGACATCCGGGTACTTCTAACCATCCTAAATCTGGCCACAAGAATCGGGACATCATAAATCTTTTTTTCTACCATGCTAAATAGTAACCTGCCACTGCCCGCCTACCTACTTCCGCTCAATTGTCATTTCCCTTCAGTAGTCAGTCTGGGTCTGCGGTATATTAGTGAGTTTTCTCAGGATAGATTTCTGCCTGTCCAATCAGCGAACAGAGGGAGTGGCTCAGAAGCCGGCGCATGACATACGTCACGACCAAACGTTATGTGATTGGTTGGCAGATCCAGAGTGGCACTGGACAGATCCAATAGTTTTAAACTTCAACAGACACCCGCCTCCAAGTGAGTTAACGTTTGTCAATTGAGCGATTCCAGACCTTCATCAGTATAGAAGCGAGGACACACACACACACACACACACACACACACACACACACACACACACACACACACACACACACACACACACACACACACACACACACACACACAGGGTCAGTACAGAAGTCTTCGAGGCCGCTGGAATCTGCAGCATCAGATAAAGAGCAAGTAGATTACATTCCTGCACCAAACAAACCCCTAATTATTCTCACACACACACACACACACACACACACACACACACACACACACACACACACACACACACACACATAGAAAGAAACAGACACACACAGACGCATACACAGAGAGACGCGCACAGACGTGCATTCTCACACACACAGTGAGACACACACACGCACTCTCACACACAGACATAGAAAGAGAAACACACACACACACACACACACACACACACATAGAAAGAAAAACACACACACACACACACACACATAGAAAGAAACACACACACACACACACACGTAGGCCAGAGACTGGACCTTCAGGCCGAGATTCAGGGCTGTGGTTGCAGCCTCACAGACTCTGTAACAAAGTATTTCAGTCGAGTCACTGCAAGTTTCTAACATATTCAACATCTTTGAAATAGAGATATCCTCATTAGCACCGCAACGTTTACTCAAATAATCGCGATTAATCGTTTGGAGTTATAAGTAATACATAAGTCCAAATTCTCTGTTTCCAGCTTCTCAAATGTGAATATTTTCTGGTTTCTTTAATCCTCTTATGACGGTAAACTGAAATGTTTTGGACGTAAGACATTTGAGGACGTCAACATGGGCTTTGGAAAACTGAACAACATTTTTTTCTATTTTCTGTCATTTTACGGACCAAAACACTAATCGATTAAAGCTGAGGTGGAGGATTTGGGGAGAAAATGGCAGTTGGGA
>CASHTC010001411.1:76586-81586 GCA_949357725.1 Hyperoplus immaculatus
ATGGTCTTAGTGGTCCCTAATACGTTCTATTATACACCATATTATATGATCTTAGTGGTCCCTAATACGTTCTATTATACACCATATTACATGGTCTTAGTGGTCCCTAATACGTTCTATTATACACCATATTACATGGTCTTAGTGGTCCCTAATACGTTCTATTATACACCATATTACATGGTCTTAGTGGTCCCTAATACGTTCTATTATACACCATATTACATGGTCTTAGTGGTCCCTAATACGTTCTATTATACACCATATTACATGGTCTTAGTGGTCCCTAATACGTTCTATTATACACCATATTACATGGTCTTAGTGGTCCCTAATACGTTCTATTATACACCATATTACATGGTCTTAGTGGTCCCTAATACGTTCTATTATACACCATATTACATGGTCCTAGTGGTCCCTAATACGTTCTATTATACACCATATTACATGGTCTTAGTGGTCCCTAATACGTTCTATTATACACCATGTGGTCTTAGTGGTCCCTAATACGTTCTATTATACACCATATTACATGGTCTTAGTGGTCCCTAATACGTTCTATTATACACCATATTACATGGTCTTAGTGGTCCCTAATACGTTCTATTATACACCATGTGGTCTTAGTGGTCCCTAATACGTTCTATTATACACCATATTACATGGTCTTAGTGGTCCCTAATACGTTCTATTATACACCATATTATATGGTCTTAGTGGTCCCTAATACGTTCTATTATACACCATATTATATGGTCTTAGTGGTCCCTAATACGTTCTATTATACACCATATTATATGGTCTTAGTGGTCCCTAATACGTTCTATTATACACCATATTATATGGTCTTAGTGGTCCCTAATACGTTTTTCTTTAATTGTTTGCTGAAAAAAACTTTCAGATAATTTATTGTACTATGTTGATGTTCAGCTAATCTCACAATGGCCTATTTTTTAAAAAGAGCTGCAGCTCCCCTCGTAAATATACAATCTTTGAGCTCCCCCCGCCCCCTGTCCGGAAGCGAAGCCAGATACGCCTCGCCCTCTGTCTGTCAGGGCCGTGGACCAATAAGAAATAGGGGTGTGGGCTGCACAGTGGAAGCTTCTGGCTTTCCAGTTTGTGAGGTCAGAAACGAGGAGAATTCTGACTGGAGTATATTGGGGGGGAGGGGTGTGGGTTTCAGAAAGGGGGAGAGTGAGAACAGGAGAGATTGTTATTGTTTTTTATATTTTGGCAGTCTCTAGGCACACCGTGGACCCATGAGTATGTTAGAACACATTTAAAAAGTGCATTTAGCATAATATGGGACCTTTAAAAAAAAAATAAAAAATATGTATGCAGAAATGAAAAACTCACACACAAATACAGTGTGCAATATATGATGTTAAATGTGTGTGTGTGTGTGTGTGTGTCTGTGTGTGTGTCTGTGTGTGTGTATGTGTCTGTCTGTGTGTGTGTGTGTGTATGTGTCTGTCTGTGTGTGTGTGTGTCTGTCTGTGTGTGTGTATGTGTCTGTCTGTGTCTGTCTGTGTCTGTCTGTGTGTCTGTCTGTGTGTGTGTATGTGTCTGTCTGTGTGTCTGTCTGTGTCTGTGTGTGTATGTGTGTATGTTTCTGTATGTGTCTGTGTGTGTGTGTGTGTGTGGTTGAGGGTATGGGGGAAGTTGGTACGAGCTCTTCACCTGGTCTGTCTCTGTGTGTTTGTACTGATTCTGTCTAGAGAACATCTCAACATATCATAGTCCTGTGCAGGGGCGGATCTAGAAAAATATTCATGGGGTGGCAAGAGGGTGGCAGGAGATTTTAAGGGGTGGCAACCTGTGGCGGATGTATACAGTATGCCGATTTAATTAAAGCCATATAAATAAATATGTACTTGGGAAAGCCCCCACATTTAGATATGTTGACTAAATAACATAATACTTAATGTATTGTAGCACGAGTGAAGCCTTACATTTAAACATAAAAGGTGTCAGACAATTTTAAAGATTATTATTACTGAATAATTACTACATTACCTGCCTCACAACAAACACCTGCACTAATACACCAGCATGGGGCTCAAAATCTATGCAAATAGGGCTGCAATAAGTACTTAGTGAACAGTGAGTCTTTGGTCTGTGTTAATATGAGATACTCCCATCAGATGTCAATCATCAGTCTAACTTGAGTGCAAATATCAAGTTATTCAAATATTATAGTAATTTACAAACAATACAGATAAAATCATTCATATAAATATTGTGTGGCATTTTCCTATGTTTGGTCACAAACAGTGACCTGTTAAACACACTGTAAATGGGAAGAGGTTCAGTAATGTCCAACACAGAAATAGGCCTACTGGTTATTATGAGCAATTGATAAGCACGACCTAAGACTTTAATTTAAAATAGTGTGATAAGAATTAGGAAGTATCCTTATACAAAGGCCTATAGATAAAATTAAACAAAATAATTAATGAATTTCAAGGGTATAGGTTATGATTAAACCTTGGTTTAGGACACCTTTTAAATGGGGGGTCTGGGGGTGCCCCCCCAGAAATTTTTGAGCATTCATCACTTCATTTCCTGCATTCTGGTGAATTTGTTTGCATCAAGTTTATGTAAAGTAATTGACAACATTTAGGTTCCCAGTGACAACAATAGAATAGAATACAATGCAGTAATATCATAGCCTGGTGCTACCAGAAGGGAAAATAAAATTTGGCCGGAAGTAGGCGGGCGGGCGGAGCCAGGCTAGTAATATCATGCATTCTGTATTGCTTTCAAATATTTATTCTCCTCTATTGTTAAAAACAAATTGGTTTAGAAAATAAGAAGAAGTGATTATTCACGTCTATCATTGAGAATGTAGGCTAGTGGCTGGTGGTATTTTACTTGCATGCAATCTTCAAATATTCAAAAATAATAAAGTGCAAAATGAGGTTTTAATCCTCATGTACTTCCTTTAAGCTACTAGTGACTAAGTGTGCAGTGGACAGAGGGAGTAAGAGATAGCTTTATTTTATAATTTAGGTTTTTGATTTCTGACCGCTGACTTTAGACTGACTCGCGCTGTCTGCTCCGTGAGGCTCGAGCCCATCAGCTGAGCGAACAGCTGTCCAACACGGAGATGAAAAACGAAACTTAACTATCCTGTTTTGCCTGGGCTGACTTAAGGTGGAGCAACCAAATATAAATGAATAAATATTGTAGCCTACTAAACTGTAACACAAGTAATGAGTTGTGGAATTTGGATCAGTAGCCTACAGTAGTGCACAATCTTCGCTGATGTGAACGTTATTGTAGTTTTTCCGAAGCATTCACGAGTTCCTAACGTTATTATTAACCTCTAGGGCTAGGCATTGTCACAACACAGCAGCATAATAACTTTATAGGAAAACTACCACTACATTAGCCCTGCTCTTTTCTAATTATTGTCATTTCTTCATAGATAGACAGTTGATCAGTAATACCTGGAGAGTAGTGTCTCCTGTGCTGCTTGCTTTGTAAGATCCGTCTCTCGCACGCCTTCCTTGTATTCAAAATCAGTGCCGTTAGGAGCGGTTAGGAGTCTCGGGAGTGGGTCGCGGGGGATCGGGGTGGGGCAATATTACCTGGCTACATTCACTTGCAGTCGGACATTTGAAACTCGCGCTCGTAAATGTCTCTTAACAGCCAAAAATAAACGTTTAATTTGGCGCTGCCAACTGGGGTGGCAGCTGGGGTGGCAAGGCTTTTTTTTAGGGTGGCAGTTGCCACCCCATGCCACCCCGGTAGATCCGCCCCTGGTCCTGTGAGGTGTGTCTCTGTGTGTGTGTGTGTGTGTGTGTGTGTGTGTGTGTGTGTGTGTGTGTGTGTGTGTGTGTGTGTGTGTGTGTGTGTGTGTGTGTGTGTGTGCGTGTGTGTGTGCGTGTGTGTGTGTGTGTTGTGTTTTCTCTGACACCAGAGTGTGAAGCTGCTCTTCATAACTTCACAATAGCTATCTGATATTTTTGGACCATGACACACACAAACAGGGTCTCACACACACACACACACACACAGGGAGACGCACACACACACACACACACACACACACACACACACACACACACACACACACAGAGGGACCCCCCCCCCCCCCCCACACACACACACACACACACACACACTGATCCCACATGCCATCAGACTCCTGAACTCCTGAGCCACTAATCTCATCTCGTCTCTATGTCACTTTACTACAGAGACCATCTGTGTCTGTCTGTCTGTCTGTCTGTTTGAATCTGTCTGTCTGTCTCAACCTCTCTGTCTGTCTGTCTGTCTGTCTCAACCTGTCTGTCTGTCTGTTTGAATCTGTCTGTCTGTCTGTCTGTTTGAATCTGTCTGTCTGTCTGTCTGTCTGTCTGAACCTGTCTGTCTGTCTGAAACTGTCTGTCTGAAACTGTCTGTCTGTTTGAACCTGTCTGTCTGTTGGTGAGGACCAGTGGACTCTATAGGTTGGGTTAAGGGATTGTGTTGTATAGAACCCCACAAGTATAGCCGTACAAACGTGTGTGTGTGTGTGTGTGTGTGTGTGTGTGTGTGTGTGTGTTTGGGGGGGTTAGGAGAATTTGCCCACATAGTCTGTCTGTTTTTGAGCAGATATGGAAAAAGCTTGAGACCATTTCCCCTTGGGAGTCCTGTGTGTGTGTGTGTGTGTCTCTCTCTCTCTCCCTGTGTGTGTGTGCGTGTTTGTCTGTATGTGTCTCTCCGTGTGTGTGTGTGTCTCTCTCTCTCCGTGTGTGTGTGTGTGTGTCTCTCTCCGTGTGTGTGTGTGTGTGTCTCTCTCCGTGTGTGTGTGTGTGTGTCTCTCCGTGTGTGTGTGTGTGTTTCAGGGTATGGGGAAGTTGGTACGAGCTATTGGGAGCCGTTCTGTTTGTACATATTGATAAACAAAGCTCTTTAAGGTGGAGTCAGTGATTCTGGAGAACGTTTGTCAAAATCACACACAAAAAATCCACCGTTAATACACAGCCTAGGCTCTGTAAACAGGGTTA
>CASHTC010001411.1:91586-94086 GCA_949357725.1 Hyperoplus immaculatus
GTTTATTGGTACAAAACGAAAAAGGAATATGACAGAACAAGGAAATGGGTGAACGGAGGGTTTTGTTACTTTCTATTAAGGGCTGAGTCCCAATTTAAGGAGCTATTTTCTGTCCGATTTCCCTTTGTTGAGTAATAATATTTGAAGGTCTTAAGCTCCGTTCAGACCAAAGCTTCCCCTGCTGGTGACGAGACGGCCTGGACCTTCTAGACCTGGACCTGGTGGTTTGACATGTTGAATCTCCTGCAGTGATCACCTCACCCTGCGGCCACCTCTCCCCCGCCAGGTTCTGAGACCGACTCGTTGCAAATCGATGCGAGGAGAATCTTTGGTCTGAACTGGGCTTGAGTTTTCAAAAATAAATAAAAAAATCTTCTTCGTGGTATTAACTCCTCTGTGTCTGTCTGTCTGTCTGTCTGTCTGTCTGTCTGTCTGTCTGTCTGTCTGTCTGTCTGTCTGTATGTCTGTATGTCTGTCTGTCTGTGTCCTTGTTGTGTTTCAGAGAAGCTGTACAACTCTCACGGTCCGGAGCTCAGACGTTCTCTGTTCTCACTCAAACAGTTATTTCAGGTAAAGAACACACACACACACACACACACACACACTCACTCACTCACTCACTCACTCACTCACTCACTCACTCACTCACTCACTCACTCACTCACTCACTCACTCACTCACTCACTCACACACACACACACACACACACACACACACACACACACACACAGTAACGCCCTGTCCCTCTCTGTCTTCAGGATGATAAAGATCTGGTCCCAGAGTTCGTGGCGTCTGAAGGTTTGACGTGTTTCATTAAAGTCGGAGCGGAGGCCGACCACAACTACCAGAACTACATACTGAGAGGTGTGTGTGTGTGTGTGTGTGTGTGTGTGTGTGTGTGTGTGTGTGAGTGAGTCTCTCCCTGTGTGTGTGTGTGTGTGTGTGTGTGTGTGTGTGTGTCTCTCTCTCCCTGTGTGTGTGTGAGTGTGTCTCTCTCCCTGTGTGTGTGTCACCGTGTGTGTGTGTGTGTCTCTCTCCCTGTGTGTGTGTGTGTGTGTGTGTCTCTCTCCCTGTGTGTGTGTGTGTGTGTCTCTCTCCCTGTGTGTGTGTGTGTCACCGTGTGTGTGTGTGTGTGTCTGTGTTAGGGCTGCTCGATTATGGCAAAACTGATAATCACGATTATTGTGATTGATATTGTAATCACGTTATTAAAGAGGATTATTCACTGTAGGGATGCACCAACATGAACATTCAGCCAATTCTTTCAACATTACATAAACCAAACTCCCCATGGTTCTCCTCAAACATACGACTAAACAGCCACACAATAAATAATCAGTAAAACCTTCCAATCTAAGAGTAAAATTAATATTTTATAGGGATGTGATTGTGAACCATTCATTGATTTGTACTTCGACTTATAAGAGGAGGTAGGCTAGCCTGGCTCCGCCCGCCCGCCTACTTCCGGCCAAATTTTATTTTCCCTTCAGTAGTCAGTCTGGGTGTACAGCCCATTTCCCAGTTTTGCCGGAGATTCGACAGCCGGTCCAATCAGCGAACAGAGCGAGTGGCTGAGAACGATGATGTCGAAGTCGCGCTCCAGTTTCAGTTGCCAGAAGCCGGCTCATGACACACGTGACGACCAAACGTTATGCGATTGGTTGGCTAATCCAGAGTGGCACTGGGCAGATCCAATAGTTTTAAACTTTAACAGACACCCGCCTCCATGAGTGAACGTTTGCCAATTACAGCACTGCCAGACCTTCTGTACAAATGAAATGAAGTACGATGGTCTGGTTGGACCAGGCTAGAGGTAGGCTGTGAATCTACAGAAAGATCGACTTATTGCCTTCTTCTTTTTGCAGTGCACGTTGAGTTGCTGTAAAAGAACTCCACCACAGCTGACACCGTAATGTTCAGACTTCAGACTTCGCATCAGAGCGCTGATCATAAAAATGAGACGCTTTATTTAAATGAAGTCCATGCTTAGGTGCTGGTTGTAACTTTTCGTCTGTAGACTGAACCTAACGGAGGGGATGCGTCTCACTGTGTATTTGCTCTTGTCGCGCAGATAGTTTGCCGACATGGCACAATATATTCAGGCTGGAGAAATGCAATCAGAAAGCGGAAGCCTTTCCCCTCAACAACGTTAACGTGCAGGAATCCCCCACTATCATTTTACCCGTAAAGCCACAGAGCTTTTCTGCGCGGCGGCTCACACCGGCGAGTTCTCACAGTGAATGACACCGTTACCCACCGCCATCACAGTGTCTCTCTCACACCATGTTTCACCCAGTGAAACACTGCTTCCATCGGGCAAGGCTTCTGTGTTTCGGTGTAACATCCTGGACGAGCGTTTTAACTTTATGCTGAATAAACCATTGCACTGGAATCGCTGAAAGCGACAGTGTTCGGGCGGGGCGGAGCGGGGCGGGGCGGGGCGGAGCGCAGGTGGAGACAGAAGGGTGCGCTGCATTTACTACACATGACCCGGCGTGCC
>CASHTC010001413.1:0-12500 GCA_949357725.1 Hyperoplus immaculatus
GGTAGTGCCAGGCTAGCAACTCTCAGCTCTTTTATATCAAATCTGAAGACTTTTCTGTTTCCGTTTTAACCTGTAATGTTTTAAACGCCCCTGTAAAGCACTCTGAATTGTGCTATAGAAATAAACTTGCCTTGCCTTGCCTTGAGGACAGTAAGTCAACCAGTGCATTATAACCCTTGGGCTGCAGTGTGAAGGCTTGAACCCCAACAGTCAAGTCTCCACTCATAACTCTGTCTATTGACACACACACACACACACACACACACACACACACACACACACACACACACACACACACACACACACACACACACACACACACACACACACACACACACACACACACACAGACACAGACGCACAACACTCAAATGACATTCACTTGCATTGCCTTGCACTTCAATAACTTGCCATATAATAATGGCAGATCATATTAGAAAAGGTTTGTGCATGAAAAAAAATTGACTGCAAAATTCAAAATTATTATTTATGTGTTTAAGTGTTTGAATACTCAAATAAATGATAAATAATATGAAATAAATCAAACAAATAAACGCCTTGCACTGTACTGACTATGACTATGTTTACTGTAATGACAGTAATAGTTACCCCCTGACTGTTAAGCTTGCCATAGTTCCTCTATCCTTTTGTCTTGACTTGTTTTCTTCTAATCTACTATGACGTGTGTGTGTGTGTGTGTGTGTGTGTGTGTGTGTGTGTGTGTGTGTGTGTGTGTGTGTGTGTGTGTGTGTGTGTGTTTTAAATGTCAAAATATTTTGACAAGGAGAAATTGGCCTCAATTATGTCGGAGCTCTGGATGGGATTCCCTTCTGGCTCTGATGGGTTTACAGGCCGACTTACACTTTTTTTTTTTTTTTCCTGATTTATTTTTTCGCATTTCACTCTATGAGCATTTGATCCCTTCCTCATTGTGTGGTGTTTCTTTTTTTTGGAACCGAATTGTTGAACGCAGACTCACTCACTCACTCACTCACTCACTCACTCACTCACTCACTCACTCACTCACTCACTCACTCACACACTCACACACCTACACACTCACTCCTACACACTCACTCACTCACTCACTCACTCACTCACTCACTCACTCACTCACTCACTCACTCACTCACTCACTCACTCACTCTCACTCACTCACTCACTCACTCACTCACACACTCACACACCTACACACTCACTCACTCACTCACTCACTCACTCACTCACTCACTCACTCACTCACTCACTCACTCACTCACACACCTACACTCACTCACTCACTCACACACCTACACTCACTCACTCACTCACTCACTCACTCACTCACTCACTCACTCACTCACTCACTCACTCACACACCTACACACTCACACACTCACTCACTCACTCACACACTCACACACCTACACACTCACTCACTCACTCACTCACTCACTCACTCACTCACTCACTCACTTACTCACACACCTACACTCACTCACTCACTCACTCACTCACTCACTCACTCACTCACTCACTCACTCACTCACTCACTCACTCACTCACTCACTCACTCACTCACTCACTCACTCACAC
This sequence comes from Hyperoplus immaculatus, assembly GCA_949357725.1. Lineage (NCBI taxonomy): Eukaryota > Metazoa > Chordata > Actinopteri > Uranoscopiformes > Ammodytidae > Hyperoplus > Hyperoplus immaculatus. Next base: position 1,576 of record CASHTC010001413.1, read on the forward strand.
ACACGTACATACTTGAACTCAACTGTGGTGTTGTGGATGTTTCTGTGTCTGGTTCTAAACGGTGCCTCTCTCTTCTTCACGTCTTTTCAGGACTCCAGTTACTGGCTGCAGGTTCACCGGTTGGAGCACGGCGACGGTGGAATCCTGGACCTTGACGACGTGTTGTGTGACGTGGCTGATGACAAAGACAGGGTGAGTCACTCTTATGGTTTGGAAGAGCGAGGGAATATGGAAGGGCTGGAAATATCACAGCGGTTATTCCCTGTCTTATGGTTGATAAGGGTCTTTAAATGCTCGAGAGCTTGAGCAGGGCTTCTTATTAATGGTGACAGTGTTGGCAACATTTTCTCAAAATATGGAGGATTGGAAAATTCGGAGATGGAACTGAAAGCTGCAGCGTGCCATGTTGGAGAAAATAGCAGTTGGGATAGAGATTTGAATCCAAATACCTCAACTGCTCCGCTTGTGTCCGCTATGATCTACCTCCTGTAGCTCCTCCCTCCCAACCACAGATATGCGCATTCATGTCTTTTCGACTTGTGTCTTTCCTCGTATCCTTGCTGTCTTAGCGGTGTGAGTTTCTTAACCGGGGAATAGGACATTTAGGGGCCGTAAAGCCAAACAGTCGGTTTGTGTGTGCCTGCTAGCACTCTTCAATCGTGGGTCTATTCTATGTTTAGCTATTTTTGCTATTCAGTGTAGCATTGGGTGAATGTAATGGATCAGTTTATGACTGTCTTAGGAAGTGTATTTGTCAGTTTTATGGTGTAAAAACAGTGGATACAATGGGATTTCCTTTTGCTATCTACAACAGAGGAAGTGTTTCCCTTCTAACCAATCAGATAAGAGAATGCCCTTCCTGACCAATCAGATAAGAGCATGGGTTGTGTACCAGAGCGGCCCTTATCAGCTTTCATTAATAGCCCAGTTTTACAATCTCTTTGATCGTTCTCTGCCTCTGTGTGTTTACATTGGTCGTGCATTTCTCCTCTGTTGTTTTTAAGGAATAGGTCTAGGTCAAAATGGTTTTCTGAAGGCGAGGCATGGCAGGCAAATTCATACATATATTTTGTTTGCAGTGCTGTACATTTTGAGATTTTTTTTGGCTATTTTGCTTCCATAACATGTCTTTTTTTCATACTAGTGTTACTCAACGGTCCAACATGTAGCCTACTTTCTACTGTTAATTGTTTCTTTGACTAAATCTTGGTCTGTTTGTGTCTGTGTATTTCTCCTATACAACCATCTTTAATGGACACGATCTCAACTTTAGTTTTCTTTTCAATATTCTGAACCAGAAATCTCAACTTCTAAAGCGCTTACATCAACTACACTTTCCATAATCATTCTTAGCACTATTTTGGAGGTTAACCTTGAAGGATTTGTTCATATGTTGTGAATTGTCTGATGTATGACGCAATTTGTTGTTTAAAAAGCATATCGGAAAATGCTTTTTTTAAGACCTGTAAATAGCATTTTAGACTCTGTGTGTTCACATTGCTTTTGCATATCACCGTTCAATTTTGAATTTTTTTGCACTATTTTGCTTCAATAACACACTTAGATCAACTAAACTTTCCATAATCATTCTTCACACTATTCTGAAGGTTATTACTGAAGGATTTGTTCATATGTTCTGAAGTGTCTGATTTATGAGACATTTTGCACTTGAAAACAGACCGAAAATGCATTGTTTTAATAACTTGATTAGTTAAGCAATTGTCTACGTAATTTTTTCAAACATTGCTGAACTAAAGTAGTGCATGGAATAACCACCAACAAGAAAATAAATAGTTATTTAAGCAGCTCATGTTGAAACTTACTTAACAATGTGCTACATAAAGTCAGTAGTATAATGAAAATATTAACATATAGGTTAATCAGTATACTCTTATGTAACTATAAGTAAAGGACCATAAAGATAAATGTTTGCATATTTATTCAAACTATTTTGAAAAGAAAGTAAGCAAAAAATAACAAAAAAATACATTTTTAATCTATGCTGCTCATATTAAAAACATACTGGATAGTGGATATGCTGAACATAACAATAACACATTAGGTAAATGGTATACTCTTATATAACTATAAGTAAAGGACCATAATGCTTTCTTAGTATTTGTTTTGTGTGTGAGACGTGTTCTTGCCTGTAGTAAAGTAATCCCACAGTTCCTTCCGCTGGTCTGACTTTAGGCCGTGAACTTGGCAGTGTCTCCGCCTGTCAATCACAATCAAACTCCCTCACTGTCTACACACACACACACACACACACACACACACACACCACACACACACACACACACACACACACACACACACACACACACAGACAGACTCAGGCACAGACACACACACACAGACACACACACACACACACACGCACACACACGCACGCACGCACGCACAGACACACACACAGACTCAGACACACACACAGACGCACACACACACTCACTCACTCACTCACTCACTCACTCGCTCGCACGCACACACACACACACACACACACACACACACACACACACACACACACGGTCTAGTGCATTCAACGCCTCTGGTTTTAGATTGAGACATTGAGTGGTGTAGTTCATTCTTCAGATTGAAGAGAGATAAGAGTTACTAGTTCATCCTCACTGACAGACAGGAGGGCAGAGGGTCAAATACTTCAGGACTTTCCCCTCCAAACGTGTTCAAGTACGGGTCTCTCTTGAGAATTTGAGCCTGTGTTTCACTGAGTTTACCTGTGTAAACAAAGGTTGAATACAATTTAAGATCAAAATTGGTTTTCAGACAAATAAGTATTAAGTTTTAAAGTATTTCAGTATGATGCAAATGGCATTTATTTCTGTTATGAATTGGATAAAAGAGAAGAGTGAAATTAGAATGAACAAGGTCTGAAAAGTTATTTCACAAAATAAAACAATTATAAAAAAATATATACAAATGAATAATAATGATTTAATATGAAAGCAAATACATCAAATTAGATAATAAAAAAACAAATTTAAAATAAGAAAAATGTGGAAGGCATTCCCTTTCAATCATCCCAACCACAGAGTCATTTCTCAGGACTTTCCCCTCTCTTGAGAATTAACCAAGTGCTATAAGTGATATTGGGCTATTTCAATACAAACGGATCTGATTTGATTTGAATGAGACCCTTTGTCAAATGACCTGTATAAATAAAGGTTGAATAAAAAACAAGATTAGAATGAAGAAGATGTAGAATTTCTGCATCAATACATAGTCACTGCAGTGCATACATTTGTGGAATGATAGCACTGGAATGCCCCTTTTATTAATTTTTTTAATTTTTAATTGGATTTGCAACAAATATGTTTTACAGATCAGTACAAAACAAATTACTCTTTTTTTTTTTTCTTTTATACATTTTACAATAAAGGAAAAAAAAATGAATCTATTAATTCTGAAAAATTCAATTACGAAATAAAAAATATATTAAAAAAATAAACAAATTAATAGTAATTATAACATGAGAACATGAATAAAATAAATAATAACAAAAAAAAATATATTTAAAACAAAAATCGAATAGTGGAGGGCATGTAGTTTCAATCATCCCAGCCACCCAGTCATTTCTCCACAGTAATTACACGTCTCTGGTTCTGCTCAGTTTGACTTGCTGACAGAAACTATAGCAACACTATAATCGTCAGTTAGTCGCTTCACTGAAACTACAACTCTCGGCTACCGGACAGAAATACTGTAACATTTCATTTTTTTCAAGTTTGTTTTCGTAGAGTTTGTCACGTTTTGGCTGGCCATTCAAAGCCCCTTTTTATTGAAAATAACTAGGGTTGCAAAAATCCAGATAATTTTCAAATTTGGAAACTTTCCATGGGGAATTAACGGGAATTTTGGTGAATAAACAGGAATTTACTCAATTTATTTTAAAATTATTACAAATTTTGAATATTCCAAAAATTCCAGAGTGAAAGTGGAATTTTCCTGTGGAAATTTACAGGGAACTTTCCACCTCTTTGCAACCCTAAAAATAACTCAAGCGAATAACTTGAAATGAAGTAATGATTTATAGTTTCAAGTGAGTAAGAAATGTTTGACCTCTGCCTTCCGTAGCTTCAAAGAAATGTTAACGCTGTTGGTGGCCACTTTCTCTCTCTCGCAACTCACTCAACCTACTGTTTAATTGGCCTCCAGGTGTGTGTGTGTGTGTGTGTTTGTCTTTAACTGTGTTTGTGTGTCTGTAACAGAGTCTGTGCATGCGTCAGTAAAAGTGGGTGTGTCTGTCCGTCTGTGTCTGTCTGTCTGTCTGTCTGTCTGTCTGTCTGTCTGTCTGTCTGTCTGTCTGTCCGTGTCTGTCCGTCTGTGTCTGTCTGTCTGTCTGTCTGTCTGTGTGTGCCCCTGTTACAGTGTGTGTGTGTGTGTCTGCATCTGTAACTGTCTGTGTCTTACAGTGTGTGTGTGTGTGTGTAACAGTGTGCGTGCGTGTGTATAGCCTCATTACTAGCTGTCATCAGTGCTATCTCTTTCCATAGCCCTTCACTCGTGTGTGTGTGTGTGTGTGTGTGTGTGTGTGTGTGTGTGTGTGTGTGTGTGTGTGTGTGTGTGTGTGTGTGTGTGTGTGTGTGTGTGTGTGTGCGCGCCCCTCACTCATTCATCACTCCAGGCATTTTCCACTGCAGGGAATTTGAACATGACACACGGCCCGGAGCCCACACAAATCTTAACCAACCTCACTGTTTTGACACTAAAGCCTTTGGTTCAGGTCAAGTCAAAGTTTGTTATCGTCAAGTTCTGATGACTGCAAGACACACATCAGAATCAAAATAATGGATAGGAGATTTATACAGCGCTTTTCAAGGCACTCAAAGCTCTTTACAGGGTTCCAGGTTCCATTCATTCACACACAGTCATACCAGTTACATTGAGTGCACTTTATCATCCCTACAGTACACTTACTTATAGACGCAGTGCTCTCATTTCTACAGTGCACTGTCCTAACTGCCGTCGCGCACCTACCGGAAATGACTTTGCATTTTGACGGTTCTTCTTCGGTGGTATTTTTTTCTGCTTGCGTTACCGAGAGCCAAAACAGAGACGTTAGTTGCGGAAAAACAAAAACAATATGTAAATTAACTTTTGTAGAGCACGTCCGTCTCCACGGTTGCTTCAAGCTCCTCTATTTTGATTTTAATGTCCCGTCCCTCTCCGCTACGTAGGCAAGATGGCGGCCGTTGAGTGTGTGAAGTGTCCATCGCTCCACACTAAAGTTTTAGAACCATTTTGAGTGCACGACCGAGGAACTTACAGTGCACTGCATTTTGGCACACTCTCAGGTTTTGCGCAAAGTGCACTCAAAAAAGTAAGTGTAAGTACAGAAGTGTGCGATTTCAGACACAGCACCAATGTACATTAGACACATTCCAAATACTAAGTAGTGGTTGGTCAATAGTAAAATGTATCTTTTAGATTTTCTGGAAAGTTTGAATGACAATATTTGATTAGAAAAAATAAAAATAAGTACATACAAACCATATTAGAAAAATAGTTAATACTAATAAATGTAATTGATTAGTTAAAAATGAATTACATTTTTGTAAGGTCAAGTGGTATAAACTGCTTTAATGCCAATCACATGTTGCCATGAGATTGTCCATATTTTTTTTTTCAAGTTGGAAAAAAAAAAAGAAAAAAGCTACTGAATGCCATAGACCATATACTAGGAATAGTCCAAATATCTAAAAAAAATTATTGTGAATTTATTTTGGGCAACATTTTTAAAAGAATGTCCATCGCCTGTTGCCGTAGCTCAAGATGACATCTTTAAGAGTCTTTGTTTTGATGCCAGCAGCAAAGAACTAAAGCTGAAACCAAAGAATGTTTGGCATTTGTCTTTGATTAATGTCAGACTGACTGAGGCCTACTGGCATGATTTAAGACCTAATAATAGTGTCTGAATAACTGTGTTTCTGATATGGTGTCAACTTTTTAAAAGACATTAGAATGTAAGATACATTTAACCTGTTCTCCCTCAATATGCAAATACTATCTATATCCAAACTTGTTGTTGATAGTAGTGGCGTGTGTGTGTGTGTGTGTGTGTGTGTGTGTGTGTGTGTGTGTGTGTGTGTGTGTGTGTGTGTGTGTGAGCCTCTTGCGCCCTGTGTGTGTGAGACTAATATGGCTATGCTCTGTGCACAAGAGTGAGTGATAAAGAATGTGTGTGTGTGTGTGTGTGCATAGACGGATTATGAGATAATGGGCCCCTGGGCACAAACTCTTAAAGGGCCCCCCAATCGTCCCTGTCCAGTCAGTACACTGACTTTTCCACACAGATACATACAATTAATGGCAAAAACATATCAAGGAAGTCAGTGTTTCCCACATGATTTTGGGATACTGTTGGAGGGACCCTGTACCTTGTTGGGGGGTCGGTGGGCATGCCCCCCGGAATTTTTTTACCGTTTTAAAGTAAAATGCATCAATCTGGTGCACTTTGAGAGGAGATTTTAGAGGCTATATCAAATCCTGAGATGCAGAAGGAACATTATTTTTCAGATTTTTCTTAAACAGGCAGCACTCCTTACTCTGCAACTGTAAAAACAGTACAGTCCCATGCAGACCCATGTTCTATGATGGAGGCCCATTTCAACAGATTAAGGGTGGATAGCTACTTTTTATGAAAAATTTAGAATTCACACATAGAAAGATTATTTCTGTATGTGTGAGAGGGCCTTCAAGGCCCCTCATGGAGCCCCTTAGACAGAGCTACTAATGCTGTTGTTTTTAACTTGCTTTTGTATTTCTCCCCTACTAGTTGAGGGGCCCATGATGATTTCTATCTTGTTACATTTTAATGAGTATACTTATATTTAGGCTATTCCTTTTTGGACCCTGTTATTGACATCTTTGACTATGCAACATGAAAAGTTACTATCTCTGCCTTAGGGCCCCCCTGAGCCTTTGGGCCCCTGGGCCTGTGCCCGGTGTGCCCGTGCAGTAATCCACCCCTGTGTGTGTGTGTGTGTGTGTGTGTGTGTGTGGGAGAGCCCAGTTTGACTAAAGTGTTTGTATCTGCTAAAAGCCCAGCTGTGTGGCTGTCGGCTTGAAAATGAATCCAGCTTCTGTTTACATGTGTGTGTGTGTCTCTCTGTATCTCTGCATGTGTGTGTGTGTCTCTCTGTATCTCTGCATGTGTGTGTGTGTCTCTCTGTATCTCTGCATGTGTGTGTGTGTCTCTCTGTATCTCTGCGTGTGTGTGTGTGTGTGTGTGTGTGTGTGTGTTCCATATATGTCTAATTGTTTCTCCAGAAGTGTGTGTGCCTCCTGACCCCTGACCCATGAGAAGCCTAACTGATATATAACAGTGCTGGGCAGCGCTGCACAGCTGCTGTTGTGTGGAAATTGAATTAGGCCAGCCAGGCTTTCCCTTTTAATTCTCTCAGTAAGCAGTATTGAATTAGTGTGACATCGTTCAAACACCACTGGTTTGTGTGTGTGTTTGCTTTGATTGATTGTGTGTGTGTGTGTGTGTGTATGTGTGTGTGTGTGTGTGTGTGTGTGTGTGTTAAGAAGCAGAAGGAAGATTCAGACAAAGAAGGAGATAGGGACAAGATTACACAACTGCTGCGTTTGACAGCTGTTAACCATCTGTGTGTGTGTGTGTGTGTGTGTGTGTGTGTGTGTGTGTGTGTGTGTCTCTCCCAGGCAGCTGTGACTCATCTCTGCCATTCCACGGGAGCTTTTTAAAGACTGGAAGGAATGGCACAGGCACACAAGGACACTTTTATTAACACACACACACACACACACACACACACACACACACACACACACACACACACACACACACACACACACACACACACACACTGCATGTAGGGTAATGCAACTGTATGCTGTCATGTTTCTGTGTGTGTGTACAGGGATTGCCTGGTTGCCACAGTGTGAGGGTTAAGGGTTAGGCATTTAGTTTGCCTTATGTTAAGGGTTAAAGGTGCAGTGTGTAATAAGACATCATCTACAAAGTTCTAGAATGCAACGCTCCCTGGGTAACCCCAACCCTTTAGAATAATAACAGAAGCTACAGTGGCCTTCAAGAACAATTCTAAATTCTAAACAATGCACCTAATGACATTCCAACTATGACACTTTCAAGATGGCGGCCACTAGGCCTTGGTCCAAAATATGCAGAAATATGGACATATATGAGACCCTTTCTAAGGGGAAAATAAATATTCAAAACAATTGTTTCAGCTATTATGCACTAAATTAAATGTACTTATGGATATTATAATTACTTTCTACAAAATCTGCTAGGAAATAAAACCCAAAATTCTACACACTGCAGGTGTAAGGGCTAAGGAATGCTTTATGTCAATGCGTGTACTCACAAAGATACTTTAAAACTAAAAGAGTGTGTGTGTGTGTGTGTGTGTGTGTGTGTGTGTCTCTTCCTGTCTGTGTGTCTGTCAGTCTGTGTGTGTGTGTGTGTGTGTGCGTGTGCCTCTGCTTCTGTTATAATAGAAGTAAAGAGTAAAAGTGTGTGTGCAGACACAGTGTGTCTCATCCGTGCCAGGAAGTGGCAGCTTGCCTTCGGACTCACCAAATCTTTTCCCAGATTCCATCTCCTCCTCTCCCTCTGTTAGTCATCCCTCCTTCCTCTCCTCCTCTTCCTCTGTTAGTCATCCCTCTTTCCTTTTTCCATCTCAGTCTAATCCTAAGAGAGCAGTCGGTTTGTTAAATAATCATGCACTTCTTTATCTGTCTGTCTGTCTGTCTGTCTGTCTATCTATCTATCTGTCTGTCTGTCTGTCTGTCTGTCTGTCTGTCTGTCTGTCTGTCTGTCTGTCTATCTATCTATCTATCTATCTATCTATCTATCTATCTTATCTATCTATCTATCTATCTATCTATCTATCTATCTATCTGTCTGTCTGTCTGTCTGTCTGTCTGTCTGTCTGTCTGTCTGTCTGTCTGTCCGTCCGTCCGTCCGTCCGTCCGTCCGTCCGTCCGTCCGTCCGTCCATCCATCCATCCATCCATCCATCTATCTATCTATCTATCTATCTATCTATCTATCTATCTATCTATCTGTCTGTCTGTCTGTCTGTCTGTCTGTCTGTCTGTCTGTCAAACCAAATGAAATATTATAATGTAATGTAATGTATTTGGGTTGGGCTTGTTTATGAGATATATTTATTCAGTGTTGAACAATGTCCAAAGGTAATAGAAGTGAGCTGAAGGTCAGTACTTAGCTACTCCCTTCCACTGGCAAATATGTACACACTCAATTCAGCCACACGTACGCACAGAAGCACACACACTTTAATGTTGTCCTCTGTAATACACTCTCTCAACTGTGCAAACACACACACACTTACAGACACACACACACTTACAGACACACACACACACATGCAAACATATTAGCTCACACGCAGACACACACACACACTTGAACGCATGTATGCACAAATGCATGCACGCACACACATGCACGCTCGCTCGCATGCATGCACGCAAACACACACACACACACACACAAACCGACACATATACGAGCACACACACACACACACACACACACACACACACACACACACACTCACACACACACACACAGGCACACACGCACACACACACAGACGAACCCACACACACGTACCCTGACATGCCCCAGGTATCCGGTAACAGGCTCGTCCCTACACAACCATGCCACGACCCTGAATGATGATGGCACCTGGGCTGAGCCATCGTCGTGTGTGTGTGTGTGTGTGTGTGTGTGTGTGTGTGTGTGTGTGTGTGTGTGTCTGTGTGTGTCTCAGGGTGTGTCATTGCACAGCTGAGCCCGCCACTACTCCCATCAACAACAAGCCTGGCCTAGGTCAGCGAGGTGCCACATTGACACACTACAGTTTTAGCCGTGTGTGTGTGTGTGTGTGTGTGTGTGTGTGTGTGTGTGTGTGTGTGTGTGTGTGCCTGTTTCCTGCATTCACACTTATATTAAGGTACAGTGTGTATTATTGGACTATTTAGCAGCATCCTATATCTACCACTCCCATTTGAGAGAATTTACAGAAGCTACGGTGGCCTTCAAAGGACAAGAAGCTATAGTTACTAAAGATGGCATCATCCACCACTGCCTCAAGTCTTTCCACAATATCAAGTGATGAGGTGAAGATGTATTTAGTTATTTATTCTATAGTACTTCTTCTTCTTCTTGGTCTTCCAACAGGTGCATTTCCCCAGGACGCCCACTATGTATAAATATGTGCGATGAAAACATACCCATGGTTATTATATTCCACTTCTACCAAGTCTGTTCTTAAAGGTGCAGTGTGTAATATGACATCATCAAGAAAGTTCTACAAAGTTCTAGAATGCAACGCTCCCTGGGTAACCCCAACCCTTTAGAATAATAACAGAAGCTACAGTGGCCTTCAAGGACAAGAACAATTCTAAATTTTAAACAATGCACCTGATGACATTCCAACTATGACACTTTCAAGATGGCGGTGACAAGGCCTTGGTCCAAAATATGCAGAAATATGGACATATATGAGACCCTTTCTAAGGGAAAAAATAATAATAAAAAAAAAAAAATCAGCTATTATGCACTAAATTAAATGTACTTATGGATATTATAATTACTTTCTACAAAATCTGCTAGGAAATAAAACACCAAATTCTACACACTGCAGGTTTAAAAAAAGCCAACACATTCTACACATTGTGCCTTTAACAAGTAACGCACAAGAATAATTTTTATATTTTTTTAATGTTTTGACATCAGCATTTCTATCCCAACCGATTGTTGTATTTTTGTTTAAGACAATGCACTCACTCACTCACTCACTCACTCACTCACTCACTCACTCACTCACTCACTCACTCACTCACTCACTCACTCACTCACTCACTCACTCACTCACTCACTCACTC
>CASHTC010001413.1:20000-22500 GCA_949357725.1 Hyperoplus immaculatus
CCCTCCCTCTCTCTCTCTTGCTCACTCTCTCTCTCCCTCTCTTTCTCTCTCTCCCTCCCTCCCTCCCTCCCACTCCCTCTCTCCCTCTCCGTCTCTCTCCCCCCCCTTCCCTCTCTCTCTCTCTCTCTGTCTGGGATCAGCTACCATTGAACCCATAACACCTCATAGCTTGATGACACCTTACATGGACAAGCAGCAACTAAGCCGTGTCACACTAACTTTCCTTATTACCAGTAAGACCTTTAGTTTGTAAGAATGATTTATAGTACTTTAAAAGGTCCATATAATCTTTTTTTCTTCAATTCTGTAGATATAAAATTTGATGGGCTATTTGATAAAGGAGTAATGACACTATGAAAACTTGAATATGTGGTTGAAAACCCAACTCGAGTTTCAAGTATATTTTATTTGTCATATGCACAACACATGGGCCTACAGAAACAGTCGTTGGCAATGACATTCTTTTTTTTTTTAAGATATTTTTTTTTGGCATTTTTATGCTTTATTGATAGTGTAGAGACAGAGTTGAAATGGGGCAGAGAGGGGAGTGACATGCAGAGAACGACCGCGGGCTGGAATCGAACCCGGGTCCGCTGCTGGCCGAGGCCCATGGGGGGGGGGGGGAACGCCCTACCAACTGAGCTAAGGGGCAATGGCATTCTTAACATCTGTCTCCCCCCTTACGATGCAACAGGTAACATGAGAATCTAAGACACAAAGCAGATAATATAGACAAATCATGAAAATATTTAAAATTTAGGATTCAAGTATCATTCATGAATATATAATAAGAATATAATTTAAGGGGGGCGCCCTTAGCTCAGTTGGTAGGGCGTCCCCCCCCATGGGCCTCGGCCAGCAGCGGACCCGTGTTCGATTCCAGCCCGCGGTCGTTCTCTGCATGTCACTCCCCTCTCTGCCCCATTTCAACTCTGTCTCTACACACTATCAATAAAGCATAAAAATGCCAAAAAAAAAAATATCTTAAAAAAAGAAAAAGAATATAATTCAAATACATGTATAGTGGAATAGATTACTGTAATGTGTGGAGGAATGCACAGGTGACAGATGTGTATAATATTGGAACAAGATTATGTGACCAGGTCAGAATAAATATATAAATAAAACCATATAAACGGATGTGAACACAATTAAATTGACCTGCTTTGCTCAAGAATCCAGGCAGCAATAAATAGACTGCAATCTTGTCAGTCAGACAGTGCCCCTATGAATCCTTCCGTTTGAAAGCTATATTTGTGGCTAATGGGTTTATAAACCGTGGCCTTTACGTTACGCTACGTTTACCATGATACGTTCATTCTGTATACACTGTTTTATTCTATACACTTCTTGTACATTATATGAGATTTTGCCATATGGAGAAAAGGCACTCATCTTCCATTTATATTATTGGGGTCACTTAACTTCTAGGAAAAAAATATGCCCGGGGTAATTACAACATAGTAACACCTCATATTAGGTCGGATTATTTTGAGCATCCTGTAGGCCTACCATTATTAGAGTGTGTGTGTGTGTGTGTGTGTGTGTGTGTGTGTGTGTGTGCCTCAGATTACTTTGAGCATCCTGTACCATTATTTGGGCATTGCTACCGAGGCTTAATTTTACCAATGGCACCAACTGCTTCCAACATGGCGGCTAAATACAGACGCGGCCAAAATAACAGGGAACTCTTTTTTTTACTTTGAGGGTGTGAAGATAGAATGGCACCAACTCTACCAGGGTGTGGACAAGCTTCTGAAAATGCACGTGTCAATTAACCACGCTATTTCCAACAGAATTATAATAAGAATTTAGTTAAAATATAGAATTGTATCAAATTTAAAAAGCTTTATTGGCATGATGTAAGAAGACAATTTCTCTAAAATATTCCTTTTTTTTTTAACCTTTATTTATACATGTAAATCCCATTGAGACCGAAGACTCTTTTGCAAGGGAGACCTGTTTTCCATTCCCACGTTACCATTCACACACACACATTAATACACCAATAGCAGGCTAACTATCGACATTCACACGAGGCAAGGTGGGTGAAGTGTCTTGCCCAAGGACACAGCAACTATGACACAGGTGGCAGGGCGGGGATCAAACCTCCAACCCTTTGATCATCGGCCGACCCGCTCTACCACCTGAGCCACAGTCGCCATCTCAAAATGAATCTACATAAACTTACCACTGTAATACAACAGATGTGCATGCAGTCTACATATGGCTGTGCATATAAGAGTGTGGCTGTGTTTGCATGTCCTAAAAATCACATGTAAGTGCAGTTTTAAGCCTTTTTGCGAAAATATTTTATTTGCTAATACAGTAGCTAGCAGTTTATTCTACACACTATTCTAATGGTTTATCTCATGTTATCCACAGGGCCATCGTGGGTTAAGTAGTCTGAACATATGCTGTACACTTTAGACCCATTACTGTATAGCCATGCCATAAGACGTGGAATTAAAGCTGGGGTATGTGATTTCTGATTGGTCAA
>CASHTC010001413.1:33310-43310 GCA_949357725.1 Hyperoplus immaculatus
CCATCCCTCTCTCTTGCTCTCTCTCTCTGTCATTCCCCCCTTCTCTTTCTCTCTCTCCATCTCTCGCTCTCTCTCTCCCTCTCTCTCTGTCAGTCATTCCCTCCCTCCCTCTCTGTCTCTCTCCCTCTCTGTCTATCTCCCTCTCTCCCTCCCTCTCTCTCTCTTGCTCACTCTCTCTCTCCCTCTCTTTCTCTCTCTCCCTCCCTCCCTCCCTCCCACTCCCTCTCTCCCTCTCCGTCTCTCTCCCCCCCCTTCCCTCTCTCTCTCTCTCTCTGTCTGGGATCAGCTACCATTGAACCCATAACACCTCATAGCTTGATGACACCTTACATGGACAAGCAGCAACTAAGCCGTGTCACACTAACTTTCCTTATTACCAGTAAGACCTTTAGTTTGTAAGAATGATTTATAGTACTTTAAAAGGTCCATATAATCTTTTTTTCTTCAATTCTGTAGATATAAAATTTGATGGGCTATGTGATAAAGGAGTAATGACACTATGAAGACTTGAATATGTGGTTGAAAACCCAACTCGAGTTTCAAGTATATTTTATTTGTCATATGCACAACACATGGGCCTACAGAAACAGTCGTTGGCAATGACATTCTTTTTTTTTTTAAGATATTTTTTTTTGGCATTTTTATGCTTTATTGATAGTGTAGAGACAGAGTTGAAATGGGGCAGAGAGGGGAGTGACATGCAGAGAACGACCGCGGGCTGGAATCGAACCCGGGTCTGCTGCTGGCCGAGGCCCATGGGGGGGGGGGGGACGCCCTACCAACTGAGCTAAGGGGCAATGGCATTCTTAACATCTGTCTCCCCCCTTACGATGCAACAGGTAACATGAGAATCTAAGACACAAAGCAGATAATATAGACAAATCATGAAAATATTTAAAATTTAGGATTCAAGTATCATTCATGAATATATAATAAGAATATAATTTAAGGGGGGCGCCCTTAGCTCAGTTGGTAGGGCGTCCCCCCCCCCCCCCCCCATGGGCCTCGGCCAGCAGCGGACCCGGGTTGGATTCCAGCCCGCGGTCGTTCTCTGCATGTCACTCCCCCTCTCTGCCCCATTTCAACTCTGTCTCTACACGATCAATAAAGCATAAAAATGCCAAAAAAAAAAAAATATCTTAAAAAAAGAAAAAGAATATAATTCAAATACATGTATAGTGGAATAGATTACTGTAATGTGTGGAGGAATGCACAGGTGACAGATGTGTATAATATTGGAACAAGATTATGTGACCAGGTCAGAATAAATATATAAATAAAACCATATAAACGGATGTGAACACAATTGACCTGCTTTGCTCAAGAATCCAGGCAGCAATAAATAGACTGCAATCTTTTCAGTCAGACAGTGCCCCTATAAATGCTTCCGTTTGAAAGCTATATTTGTGGCTAATGGGTTTATAAACCGTGGCCTTTACGTTACGCTACGTTTACCATGATACGTTCATTCTGTATACACTGTTTTATTCTATACACTTCTTGTACATTATATGAGATTTTGCCATATGGAGAAAAGGCACTCATCTTCCATTTATATTATTGGGGTCACTTAACTTCTAGGAAAAAAATATGCCCGGGGTAATTACAACATAGTAACACCTCATATTAGGTCGGATTATTTTGAGCATCCTGTAGGCCTACCATTATTAGAGTGTGTGTGTGTGTGTGTGTGTGTGTGTGTGTGTGTGTGTGTGCCTCAGTGCCTCAGATTACTTTGAGCATCCTGTACCATTATTTGTGCATTGCTACCGAGGCTTAATTTTACCAATGGCACCAACTGCTTCCAACATGGCGGCTAAATACAGACGCGGCCAAAATAACAGGGAACTCTTTTTTTTACTTTGAGGGTGTGAAGATAGAATGGCACCAACTCTACCAGGGTGTGGACAAGCTTCTGAAAATGCACGTGTCAATTAACCACGCTATTTCCACCAGAATTATAATAAGAATTTAGTTAAAATATAGAATTGTATCAAATTTAAAAAGCTTTATTGGCATGATGTAAGAAGACAATTTCTCTAAAATATTCCTTTTTTTTTTAACCTTTATTTATACATGTAAATCCCATTGAGACCGAAGACTCTTTTGCAAGGGAGACCTGTTTTCCTTTCCCACGTTACCATTCACACACACATTCATACACCAATAGCAGGCTAACTATCGACATTGACACGAGGCAAGGTGGGTGAAGTGTCTTGCCCAAGGACACAACAACTATGACACAGGTGGCAGGGCGGGGATCGAACCTCCAACCCTTTGATCATCGGCCGACCCGCTCTACCAACTGAGCCACAGTCGCCATCTCAAAATGAATCTACATAAACTTACCACTGTAATACAACAGATGTGCATGCAGTCTACATATGGCTGTGCATATAAGAGTGTGGCTGTGTTTGCATGTCCTAAAAATCACATGTAAGTGCAGTTTTAAGCCTTTTTGCGAAAATATTTTATTTGCTAATACAGTAGCTAGCAGTTTATTCTACACACTATTCTAATGGTTTATCTCATGTTATCCACAGGGCCATCGTGGGTTAAGTAGTCTGAACATATGCCGTACACTTTAGACCCATTACTGTATAGCCATGCCATAAGACGTGGAATTAAAGCTGGGGTATGTGATTTCTGATTGGTCAAAGTTAACATGAGCTGTACACTTTGACCAATCAGAGCGAGGCTCCGATTCTCTGTTCTTATCGGCTGTCGGGACTGTCCATTCACTTTGGCACGACTTTTTTGGTGTGTAGAGCGTGTCAGGGAGGGACCATAGGGGAGGGACCAAAGAGAACAAGTGGAGCGGTTGAGGTATTTGGATTCAAATCTCTATCCCAACTGCTATTTTCTCCCCAAATCCAAGTCTGAACATATGCCACATGAGTTTGCCCCATTACTGTATAGCCATCCCATAAGACACGGAATTAAAGGCTGTGTAGCAATATAATATTACATGTATTGGGATGTGGTGGATGAGGCAATCTTTAGTAACTAGCTTTTTGTCCTTGAAGGCCACCGTAGCTTCTGTAAAATTCCCAGAACGGACTGTGTGTGAATGAATGGAACCTGGATCCCTGTAAAGTTGACCAGTTTATAAACGTTGCTGAAGACTCACTTTTTGTTGCATTGGCCTTTAACACAAGTTGAGACTTTGACACTCCTCCCTCTGTTTCCCTCATGGATCTTATATGTTGTTATGTATTGTGTCTTGTACAGCACTTTGGTCAACTGATGGTTGTGTTTAAATGTGCTTTAGAAATACATTGCATGCACACACACACACACACACACACACACACACACACACACACACACACACACACACACACACACACACACAGAGACAGACAGACAGACAGACAGACAGACAGACAGACAGACACACACACACACACAGATGGGCAGACAAACTCACACACACACACACACACACACACAGACGGGCAGACAAACACACACACACACACACACACACACACACACACACACACACACACACACACACACACACACACACACAGACAGACAGACGGGCGGGCAGACAAACACACACACACACACACGCACACACGCACACACGCACACACACACACACACACACACACACACACACACACACACACACACACACACACACACACACACACACACACACACACACACACAATGTAAGGACAACAGATGTAGCTGGATCTGGGCTGAAGTCTTTCCTTCTCAGTTGTGGTGAGAAAAGTGTCAGGTGAGACAAAGACAGTGTTTGAGGAGTTCACAAGACTCCTGGGATTACTGCAGCTCACAACAGATGCTCTCTGTGTGTGTGTGTGTGTGTGTGTGTGTGTGTGTGTGTGTGTGTGTGTGTGTGTGTGTGTGTATCTGTCTGCTTGCCTCTGTGTGTGTGTGATAATGAGATTAATGCGCCCCCCTCCTCTCTCTGTATCTGTTATCTTCTGTTCTCTCTCCCTCTCTCTCTCTCTTTCTCCCTCTCTCTCTCCCCCTCTCCCTCTCTCTCTCTTTCTCCCTCTCTCTCTCCCCCTCTCCCTCTCTCTCTCCTTCTCTCTCTCTCCCCCTCCCCCCCCTCACTCTCTCTCTCTCTCTCTCTCTCTCTCTCTCTCTCTCTCTTTCATTCATCCCTCTCTCTCTCTCTCTCATGTTGCATCTGTGAATTTCCCGGGCATCGCTACATATTTACGCTTGAAAATAAACCCTTGTATTCAGATGTTTTTTTGCCAAGTCATGAAGTAACTACTGGCATTAGACTGTGAACCAAATGGAGTGTGTGTGTGTGTGTGTGTGTGTGTGTGTGTGTGTGTGTGTGTGTGTGTGTGTGTGTGTGTGTGTGTGTGTGTGTGTGTGTGTGTGTGTGTGTGTGTGTGTGCGCCAATCCCCACCTTTTCCCAGTATCATTTTTGCCATTTTTTTAATTTGTTGCGTATATGAATGGATGGATATATAAGATAGGCAGGCAGACAGACAGACACACACACACACACACACACACACACACACACACACACACACACACACACACACACACACACACACACACACACACACACACACACACACACACAGGGAGAATACTAATGATTTTTTTTCCCGTACTGACTTCATACCATCTGTGTAATCAACGTGTCCACTTATGAGGCTGAAGTGTAGTGTGGTAGTGTCTGCCTCTGGAATACTTATCACATCCAGAGCTTGTCCCTTTGTGGTGCTGAAGACAAAATAACACTATGGACATATACTGCCCTCATGTGGCCAAGTTGTGTCAGTGCAGGGTCCATTCAGAATGTATTATTATTATTATTATTATTATTATTATTATTATTATTATTATTATTATTATTATTATTAATTTATATTATTATTATTATTATTATTATTATTATTATTATTATTATTTATTTTTATATCACAGATAATTCATTTTAACTGCTCAATTAAATAAGATAAAGATAACATAAGATCAGATAAACGTTATTCGTCCCAGCAGGGATAAGTTTTCCATCAGCCAGCATAGAGCAAAAAAAATATAAACAAAAAATACATTGTTCCATGTTCTAATTGTTGCTCTCAGTCATGCAGCACTACTGATCTAAAGATTCTTCCTAAATACTTTCTGTTGGATTTTTACTGTTAAAGGTGCAGTGTGTACTATGACATCATCTAGAAAGTTCTACAAAGTTCTAGAATGCAACGCTCCCTGGGTAACCCCAACCCTTTTCGAATAATAACAGAAGCTACAGTGGCCTTCAAGGACAAGAACAATTCTACATTTTAAACAATGCACCTGATGACATTCCAACTATGACACTTTCAAGATGGCGGCACTAGGCCTTGGTCCAAAATATGAGATCCTTTCTAAGGGGGAAAAAATTAATTCAAAACTTTTTTTTCAGCTATTATGCGCTAAATTAAATGTACTTATGGATACTATAATTACTTTCTACAAAATCTGCTAGGAAATAAAACCCAAAATTCTACACACTGCAGGTTTAAAGGACACAAACACAACATAAAATAAACAACTTACATGGCGTACTCTCTACTCAAGGTGAATGTTATATTGTAACAATCTAAAGCATGTGTGTTTGTTTGCTCGTGAAGGATTTAGAAATAGAATAGAATAGAATAGAATAGAATAGAATAGAATATGATACATCTTAATTGTCCACATCCAGGTTTTTGTTTTGGTCAGAAGAGGGGGCTAAGACTCTGGCTAGAATCTCTCAAACTTGGAATAAGAGACAGTCCAAAAAAAAAAACAAAAAAAAAAAAACAGTAGGCTCTTTTGTTTTCGACCCAGCCCCTTTGGCAAGCTAAGCACTAAGGCAACATATGAGCTACATAGACAGACAAAGCCAGTGATACAGCAGCATTTTGAGGTTTGTGGAGGTTTAAGGGTCACACACACACACACACACACACACACATACACACACACACACACACACACACACACACACACACACACACACACACACACACACACACACACACACACACACACACACATACACACACACACACACACAGTGATACAGCAGCATTTTGAGGTTTGGGGTTAGTTTATTCTATCGGTGTTGAGGGGTTGAATGTCATACATACACAATAGGCTACACAAGATCAGCTGTTTTACACTCACTCACTCACTCACTCTCTCTCTCTCTCACTCACTCACTCACTCACTCACTCACTCACTCACTCACTCACTCACTCACTCACTCACTCACTCACTCACTCACTCACTCACTCACTCACTCACTCACTCACTCACTCAAACACACACACACACACACACACACACACACACACACTTAAATACAGCTTGTTATGTCTACAGTAGAAGCAGTGTTTACGTAGTCTACTCCACACTTGACCACCAGACATGATGAACTATAGTGTTTTTTTCTCGTTAGATGCTGACGTTCATAAAAATGGTCAATTGTTCTGGAAAGAAATATATTTTAAGACACTCGAGGCATTTTATTTAAAGGGACACTGTGTAACTTTTGAAGTAATTCATTAGCTAAAATCAATACCCTCATTCATAAATATGTCCTCATTGGTGTAAAATCACCTCCGCCAACAATCTGAATTATCCTCCTGATCGGAGAATTACAAATATTAATATTACATTTTGTACATTGAGCAGGCAAGTCTTATGGAGGCATCCATGTTGGTTGGAATGTCATCAGGTGCATTGTTTAGAATTTAGAATTGTTCTTGTCCTTGAAGGCCACTGTAGCTTCTGTTATTATTCTAAAGGGGTGGGGTTACCCAGGGAGCGTTGCATTCTAGAACTTTGTAGAATTTTCTAGAACTTTCTTGATGATGTCATATTACACACTGCACCTTTAAAGTGTTGAAACTGAAATTGCACGTGTTGCTTAGTTTGTGCCAAAACCCTCATGTTGTGTGAGCAAGAGGATTTCCAGGCTCAACTCTTACACATTTAAACTTTAGATGCAAAACCCTCCTCCTCCACTATTCCACATTATGGCTCAAACATATCTAGATCATTTAAAAAAAGGAATGTATTGTTTATAATTAACTTAAAGCCGAGGTATGTGATTTCTGATTGGTCAAAGTTAACATGAGCTGTACACTTTGACCAATCAGAGTGAGGCTCCGATTCTCTGTTCTTATTGGCTGTTGAGACTGTCCATTCACTTTGGCTCCGACTTTGTTGGTGTAGAGCGTGTCAGGGAGGGACCATAGGGGAGGGACCAAAGAGAACAAGTGGAGCGGTTGAGGTATTTGGATTCAAATCTCTATCCCAACTGCTATTTTCTCCACCAAATCCTCCACTCCAGCTTTAATAACTAAATGTAGGGAAAGTCATGAGATTTTAGAGGTCATGTTCACAAATGTTTAATACTAAGAAAAATAGCAACAACATGTTTTGAATTAGAAAAACAAAGAAATAATAATTCCAACATGTGTCAATTAGATACTGAAATATCCTCACTCACTCTTTGTCATGCTCTGTGATTATCTCTCCTAACTTTCATTACTCTCTCTCTCTCTCACACACACACACACACACACACACACACACACACACACACACACACACACACACACAGACACACACACACACACACTCACCCACACTCTCACTCACTCACTCACTCACTCACTCACTCACTCACTCACTCACTCACTCACTCACTCACTCACTCACTCACACACACACTCACACACACACTCGGTGCCTGAGGGTTTCTCACCACAGTGACTCAGCGGCCCAGATGTGGTCTGTGGGAACAGTCTGAAGGAAGTGGTGTGTGTCTATTCATGTGGATATGTGTGTGTTTGTTTGTGTGTGTGTGTGTGTGTGTGTGTGTCTCTCTCCCTCTCTGTTTGTGTGTGTATGACTATATATGTTTGTGTGTTTATGTGTGTATCTGTGTGTGTGTATATCTGTGCCTGTGTGTATTTGTCTGTGTGTGTGTGTGTGTGTGTGTGTGTGTGTGTGTGTGTGTGTGTGTGTGTGTGTGTGTGTGTGTGTGTGTGTGTGTGTGTGTGTATTTGTCTGTGTGTGTGTGTGTGTGTGTGTGTGTGTCTCTCTCCCTCTCTGTTTGTGTGTGTATGACTATATATGTTTGTGTGTTTATGTGTGTATCTGTGTGTGTGTATATCTGTGCCTGTGTGTATTTGTGTGTGTGTGTGTGTGTATTTGTCTGTGTGTGTGTGTGTGTCTGTGTGTGTGTGTGTGTGTGTGTGTGTATTTGTCTGTGTGTGTGTGTGTGTGTGTGTGTGTGTGTGTGTGTGTGTGTGTGTGTGTGTCTGTGTGTGTGTGTGTGTGTGTGTGTGTATTTGTCTGTGTGTGTGTGTGTGTGTGTGTGTGTGTGTGTGTGTGTGTGTGTGTGTGTGTGTGTGTGTGTGTGTGTGTGTGTGTGCTCGAGTGTCTCTCTCTATGTTTGTGTGTATCTGTACGAGTGTAGTCTCTCTGTGTATTTATGTGTCTGTGTCTGTGTTTGTGTGTGTGTATGTGTGTCTGTGTGTGTGTGTGTGTGTATGTGTGTCTCTTTGTGTGTGTGTGTGTGTATGTGTGTCTCTGTGTGTGTGTGTGTGTGTATGTGTGTCTCTGTGTGTATGTGTGCCTCTTTGTGTATCTATGTGTGTGTGTCTCTCTGTGCATGTATGTGTGTGTATCTTTGTGTGTGTGTGTGTGTCTCTCTCTCTCTCTCTCTCTCTCTCTCTCTCTGTCAGACATCAGCTTGTCTTGTAGCGATAGGTGTGTGTGTGTGTTTGTGTGTGTCTGTCGGTCCCCCCCTCCCCTCCCCCCCCCCCCCCCCCCCCCCCCCCCCGTTCTGCCACAGTGGATGTTCTGTTTTCATTGTCTCTAAATCTGACGCGTACGGGAAACTCACACAGACCAGAACAGTTGGACTATAAACACACATACAATTGTTTTCTCTCCACAATATATTTTTTTAATTTTGGGCTTTTTTTTTTTTTAACAGACACCAGGAACACAGACATAATTTATCTTTACCAATGATACATACTTCGATAAATTGTCCGAAACCCATTTAAATTAAACAGAAAGACAGTAAAAAACACTGCAGTTTAAAAACGACTTGAGTGAATGGCTTAGACTTTCCATCACATGTGAGGAGAAACTGAGGTTGCGTTCCGAATACTTTCTACTATATAGTATGGTAGAAAAAAGATTTAGGATGTCCCCGATTCTTGTGGCCAGATTTAGGATGGTTAGAAGTACCCGGATGTCCTACTTCATGCGGCCAAGATTGTTAGTGTTGAAAAGTGCATCCTATTTGGGCGATTCTGACCCACAATCCAGCGCGCACGTGAAGTGACGTCACATCGACGAAGCCTCCGTATGAAAACAAACGGGGATGCGACGGATATAAAAGCAAGAGGCAAGATCAAGGCGCAATGTTATGATGAAATAAGAGAGTAAAGTATGTCCCAATAGTATGCCTACTGCATCCTAACTAGATTCTTTTTATCGTCGGATGTAGTATGTAGAATAGAAAAAAGAAAGAGTATGAGATTTGGAACGCAACCTTCTTTTGAGTCTATCCACTGACACCAGCAGTAAATCAGTCACTACCATTTTATACCACCAGGGGTCAATGTGGCTTTACATTTAACCCTGTGTGTGTGTGTGTGTGTGTGTGTGTGTGTGTGTGTGTGTGTGTGTGTGTGTGTGTGTGTGTGTGTCTGTGTGTGTGTGTCTGTGTGTGTGTGTGTTTCTGTGTGTGTGTGTGTCTTTATATGTCCATGCTTTAACCAAAGCCTGGATCTTTCTCACCAGTTTGCTGGTTGTAGGGGGGAGGGGGTGAACAGGAGGAAGTTTGTCTCTAGAGCTGGGGGGCCTTACATCATCTCCCATGGGTGCTGTGTGTGTGTGTGTGTGTGTGTGTGTGTGTGTGTGTGTGTGTGTGTGTGTGTGTGTGTGTGTGTGTGTGTGTGTGTGTGTGTGTGTCTCTCACTGTTACACTGTGTGTGG
>CASHTC010001413.1:50810-55810 GCA_949357725.1 Hyperoplus immaculatus
TAGCTATTGTGTAACTGGTATATCGTTGTCAGGGTTTTTCTGCTGTATGTGAGAGCGTAAAAAAGTGCTTATTCGAACAACTAAACACACACACACACACACACACACACACACACACACACACACACACACACACACACACACACACACACACACACACACACTCTTACAGTATTCCCGTGACACTCAGGTATAGTGTCCATGTCTCTAAGGAGAAAGATATATTTGCTGAGGATGGGATTACTTTACACAGTTCCCTAAATCACACACACACACACGCGCACACACACACACACACACGCACACACACGCTCACACACATATCTCACACCTTGGCCAACATTATTTAATATCATTAAAACACATTATTTAATGTGTTTTACTTGGGAGTGAAAATAGAACTTTTGATTGTGAAGTTGATATCAGGGAAGTTAGGTGTGTGTGTGTGTGTGTGTGTGTGTGTGTGTGTGTGTGTGTGTGTGTGTGTGTGTCGGAGGAGGAGATAGTTTTGTCCCCCAGTGTTCGTTAATAGAGAACTGGCATTGACTTAACATCTGTAGTTGGTTTGAAACCTTGGACGGAGGATTAGTTCACACACACTCACTCACTCACTCACTCACTCACTCTCTCACTCACTCACTCACTCACTCTCACACACACACACACACACACAGTTGCAAATATTGGCCGATACAAACCAGTGTGTATCCCAAAATACCTTGGCATTCTCGCTAACAGGAGTGTTGAAAGTTGCAGGTGTTGGTCTTAGAAATGGTCTGTTGGTCTGTAGATGTTTCAAAACCTTCTAAATCAGGATGTGAGCGGGCAGTGTGGGACAATGGAAAATGCCAAAATTTGAATAAAAGTCCAGAATGTCAGAATCTGTTTGTGAAGAGTAAAAGTATATATCCTTTGTTTCATCTGGGCTACGATAGGCCTAGTAGTCTTTTTATTAACAAGCAGACCAGGGTAAAAATAAAATGCTTTCTACAACTACCTTGTCTGTCACCTTGACCTTGGTTATACACCCATCGTAAAGCCTCGACATATAGATTTAGAGGTCTGTAATTATTGTGAACAAAATTACATTGATGCATTTTTTTCCAAATAATTAGTTTTCTTTTGTTTTTAATTGTTTATAGTATTTGAGGGTCATTTTTTTGTGACGGTGCTCTATAATAATTATAGTTTTTATCAAGTTATAATTGTGTCTGCCTTTACAATGTCTGAGAGAAAGACGGTTCTCATGTCCTTGTCAATTGAGTCAATGTATTCTTTTCAAACCAGCTGTTGTGTTTGTGACAATTGAACTAACATTTCTCTCTTTCTCTCTCCCTCTCTCTCTCTCTCTCCCTCTCTCTCTCTGTCTCTCTCTCTCTCTCTCTCGCTCTCTCTCTCTCCCCCTCTCTCTCTCTCTCTCTCTCCGTCTGCTGTTCCGGTCATCCCTTCATCCGTCTCTCTGCTCTCGTCTGTGCAGGTAAGTCGTTCTCCATTCCTTAGTTTTTTTATTTCAACGCCACCTGTCAATCATTCGGTAACTCACCACCAGAGCCCAATGAAGTCTGTCTTAGGAAGTGTGTGTGTGTGTGTGTGTGTGTGTGTGTGTGTGTGTGTGTGTGTGATCCATGTAAACCGGCCCCTGTAGGATTCAGTTTGCCATAAACTTATATTAGAATTGTTAAAAATAAAACAAACTGGATGGCTTGGAATTAGATTAATATCTTGATGGCTTGGCTGTGTTGTCTTAAAGGTGCAGTCAGTGATTCTGGAGAACGCTTGTTGTCAAAATCACTTTTTGGCCAAATCAGTGAATATCTGCTTATGATCCACTACCTGTCTGTACTGAGTGTGCGCTGAAAGAAAATATTTTTTTTAATGCACAGCCTAGGCTCTGTAAACTGGTATGTTAACAAAGGGGACTTACTAGCAATATACCAGTTTTGACAGCCTAGGCTCTGTAAACTGGTATGTTACCAAAGGGGCCCACCATAGCTAGCAACACACCAGTTTACAGAGCCTAGGTTGTGGATTAACATTGATTTTTTACAGACAGGTAGCGGATCGTGAGGAGATATTCACTGATTTTGAAATAAAGTGATTTTGACAACGAGCGTTCTCCAGAATCACTGACTGCACCTTTAGTGTTGGTTTAGTGTATTCAGTAAACAAGTGTGCCCTGGCCCTGAAATACATTGTCTAACTTTCTGAGCAGCGCTGAGGTGATAATAGCCAAGTCATGGCCACGCGCTCATCATAAAAAGTAGCACATTTATGTAGCTTCGGTTATTAAACAGAGAACAGTGAGAGAAATGTACTTTACAAGAGACACACACACACACACACACTCACTCACTCACTCACTCACTCACTCACTCACTCACTCACTCACTCACTCACTCACTCACTCACTCACACACACACTCCCACACACACACACACACACACACACACACACACACACACACACACACACACACACACACACACACACACACACACACACACACACACACACACACACACACACACACACACACACACACACACACAACTTGCTACATGAGTCAAGGTCTCCCTCATGGCAGTCACACCTCTCTCTACAACATTCACACTACCGGTATTACTGAGAAAACAATTGCATGGCCTGGTAAATGAATCAGTAGCTACATGAATGTTATAATACTCCATATTTACCCAGATGGTGTATGCATACATGCAGGCTTGTGAACAGAAGTTAAAGGTGCTATGAGGAACTTTTAAATATTTCTGAAACAGTCTAATTTTTCCTCTGATGATCATAAATTACATGTCTGTCTCTTTGTCTGTGACTCTGGGTGAGTGTGTGTCTCTGTCTGCTTCTGTCTGTCTGTCTGTCTGTCTGTCTGTCTGTCTCTGTCTGTGTGTGTGTATGACTATCTGTCTCTCTCTCTCTCTATGTCTGTCTGTCTGTCTGTCTCTCTCTCTCTCTCTCTCTCCCTGTCTTTCTGTCTCCCTGTCTGCCTGTCTCTCTCTGTCTGTGTGTCTGTCTGTCTGTCTGTCTTTCTCTCTCTCTCTCTCTCTCTCTCTCTCTCTCTTTGTCTGTGTCCCTGTCTGTCTGTCTGTCTGTCTGTCTGTCTGTCTCTCTCTCTCTCTTTGTCTGTGTCCCTGTCTGTCTGTCTGTCCTAATCCCAACCGTCTCCATAGTGCTATAGGGGGATCTTCCTTCTCTCTCTCTTATTGATTTGTGTCGTTCTGTGACTTTGATGTGACAGCTCTGCGGACTGAACCTTTAATTAGACTTTAGAGCACAGGGGTGTGTGTGTGTGTGTGTGTGTGTGTGTGTGCGCGTGCATGGGGGGTACAGGAGTACAGGGAAAGAGATTTGAAGATAGGTTGGTGGAAAGGTGTATGTGGGAGTAAGTGTGTGTGTGTGTGTGTGTGTGTGTGTGTGTGTGTGTATGTGTGTTAGTAAGCATAATGTGTTTGTGTGTGTTTCTTAATGTGTGTGTGTGTGTATTGCTTGGTGTGTGTGTGTGTGTGTGTGTTATAGTGTGTGTGTAAGAGGGGACTTCTATGTAGGTTAGGACCTGTGAATTGCAGAGTTAACTTTTGTGTGTGTGTGTGTGGATGTGTGTTGCATGGTGTGTCTATGTGTTAGTTAGCATAGTGTGTGTGTGTGTGTGTGTGAGAGAGTGTGAGTTAGCGTTATGTGTGTGTGTGTGTGTGTGTGTGTGTGTGTGAGTTAGCGTTATGTGGGTGTGTGTGTGTGTGTGAGAGAGAGATAGCCTCATACAGGGTAAAGCCTTGAGGCCTGCTCCACCTCTGTGTGGATTAAAGTCCAAACCCTTCAGCTCTAATAACCAGCGCTTCACAAATCCACTGGCTCTTAACTGTGATTTAGCACACACACAGACACACACACACACACACACACACACACACACACACACACAGACACACACACACACACACAGACACACACACACACACACACACACACACAGACACACACACACACACACACACACACACACACACACACACACACAGACACAGGTATGAGAGAGTGTGTGTCTGCAGCCCTTGTTGGATATTATCTATGCAAACTCTGGGTCTCCATTGATCTAGAGTGATATTTAAGGTGCTATGAGGAACTTTGAACTATTTCTGAAACAGTCTATTTTTTTTACTCTGATCATAAATGACATGTAACAGCAAACGAGACCATCAGTGCAAAGAATGCTATTTGTATATAGGTTTTCCTAATGCCTTTGTCATGGGTATACGCTCACCCAGGAACAACAGCTGGCGTAGTAAAAACACTACCGCTTTTGACCAAAGGGGGCGTTAGTTAGTGAGAGGGTGTGGGTGTGGGTGTGGGTGTGGGTGTGTGTATATTAGTTAGAAAATACGTGTGTGTTTGTGTGTTAGAGAGTGTGTGTGTGTCCCGGCCTGATGTTACTCCCTGGCTGAGTTGGAGTGTACCGTGCTTTTGCCTAATCCACATAAGTAGCTGGTGTAATGAAACCATATGAGACGTGATTACTACCAAATGGAGTCAGCATTTTACTGAAGGCATCAGCAGCACAGCTATAATTTCTCATTAAGCGGCCGTCAATCCTTTAGTGTGTGTGTGTGTGTGTGTGTGTGTGTGTGTGTGTGTGTGTGTGTGTGTGTGTGTGTGTGTGTGTGTGTGTGTGTGTGTGTGTGTGTGTGTGTGTGTGTGTGTGTGTGTGTGTGTGTGTGTGTGTGTGTGCGTGTGTGCGTGTGTGCTCCCTTGGCCCTCAATTACTAAACCAGGCTTATAGGACCCTTAGCTCGGGCTAGAGAATGCATTTCGTATGTGGGTCACTCTCAAATATATTCAAATCCTTCACCAGACATGTGCTCATAAACTCACACACACACACACACACACACACACACACACACACACACACACACACACACACACACATGTCTCCTAATGAGTGAGTAAAAAAAACTAAAATGTCTATATTAGTGGTTACGTTCCCAATGAG
>CASHTC010001413.1:58310-60810 GCA_949357725.1 Hyperoplus immaculatus
CTGTCAGACTGTGTGAAAGAAACGGCTCAGTTGCTGAGAACTCACTCTTGTGTGTGTGTGTGTGTGTGTGTGTGTGTGTGTGTGTGTGTGTGTGTGTGTGTGTGTGTGTGTGTGTGTTGAGTGTGTGTTTGACAGAGAGAGATTGTGAATGTGTGTGTGTGAGTGTCTTTGTATGTGTGTCTTTATGTGTGTGTGTGTGTGTCTTTGTGTGTGTGTGTGTGTGTGTGTGTGTGTGGGTGTGTGTGTGTGTGTGTGTCTTTATGTGTGTGTGTGTGTGTAAAAAAGCAGAGCTGTACTGACAATAACAGGAACTAGTTTTGAAGCTCAAACTGGGTTTTTTTAGAGCTAGGAATTCAATTTTAAACCAATTTGACAAACGAACAGAGTGGAATCAGTCCAGGAACACTCGGTTTTAAAGAGCTTAACGGTTTATGTAGAAGCTAAAGGGGAAGTAATGACTTGGGATAAAGACGTATCCGGTTATTTATCTTTAATAAAAGCAGAAGCAATGAAAACAAAACATGCTCCAAGTAACACATCGACCCCGATCTAATCTACAGTCTCATCTACACTCCATTAAAAAAAACCTGAATGTTTATATATGATCCCATTTAAAGAGCTTAGTTGTAGGGGGGCACCCTTAGCTCAGCTGGTAGGGCGTCCCCCCCCCCCCCCCCCATGGGCCTCGGACAGCAGCGGACCCGGGTTCGATTTCAGCCCACAGTCGTTCTCTGCATGTCACTCCCCTCTCTGCCCCATTTCAACTCTGTCTCTACACTATCAATAAAGCATAAAAATGCCAAAAAAACATCTCTTTAAAAAAAAAAAAGTACATTCATTGAACTAACCAAAAACCAGCTGGAAACCGGGCCAAAAAGTAGGATAGTAACACCTTAAAATCTATGAGTAACCATTAGTAGAAATGGTTCTTATATGGACTTTTAACTACTTGGGAAATGTATCTTTTTGGCCAATAGAATGAGTCTTGCACCTCCTTTGGACAAAATCGGTAGTGTTTTTTACTACACCAGCTGTTCTT
Organism: Hyperoplus immaculatus; assembly: GCA_949357725.1. Lineage (NCBI taxonomy): Eukaryota > Metazoa > Chordata > Actinopteri > Uranoscopiformes > Ammodytidae > Hyperoplus > Hyperoplus immaculatus. The sequence goes on from CASHTC010001413.1 coordinate 59,350, forward strand.
CCTGGGTGAGTGTATACCCATGACAAAGGCATTAAGAAAAACTATATAAAAATAGCATTCTTTGCACTGATGGTCTCGTTTTGCTGTTACATGTAATTTATGACCATCAGAGGAATAATGAGACTGTTTCAGAAATATTTAAAAGTTCCTCGTAGCACCTTTAATTTAGTCAATTAATCTGAGTTTGGCACGAGTCGCCCTAACTACAGTTTCCTTACAAAAGCTATTAAGGGCTACTGTTAATATATACAGGTTGTCCTAGTTAATTGAACATACACACACACACACACACACACACACACACACACACACACACACACACACACACACACACACACACACACACACACACACACACAGTCCTGGCACCTGCTTATAGGCTTGATATGGAAAACAGGTAATTGAAGCTGAATGTCTAAATATAGCCTTTAGTGTGATTAGCGGTGATAGCATGTGATGTATAGAGCTCATTAGTACGCTAGCTAACAACCCTTCTCTCTCTCTCACACACACACACACACACACACACGCACACACACATACACACGCACACACACACACACACACACACACACACACACACACACACACACACACACACACACACACACACACACACACACACACACACACACTTATCTCCATGACTTTAATGGTAGGAGCATTGATCAATATAAGGTGCAGGGTTGTATCAGAGCAACTACCTATTATATGTTACACACGTTTATTCTTGGCCTATTTCTATTTTTTTTTAAAGATATTTTTTTGGCATTTTTATGCTTTATTGATAGTGTAGAGACAGAGTTGAAATGGGGCAGAGAGGGGAGTGACATGCAGAGAACGACCGCGGGCTGGAATCGAACCCGGGTCCGCTGCTGGCCGAGGCCCATTAAGGGGACGTCTTACCAACTGAGATAAGGGCGCCCCCCTTAGCCTATTTCTTAGTCTTTCTCTTAGGTTTTTTCAGTCAGTCAGACACACACACACACACACACACACACAGACGCACACACACACATACGCACACACACACACACACACACACAGACGCACACACAAACACACACACACACACACACACACACACACACAGACACACACAGACACACTCTGAGCTCTAGCCCCATATATCAACTTTCAACCGCTTGAATTAAAGACACTTTTCACTCAGCGGAAGAGACCTGTCAGCACTCTTCAACTCTGTGTGTGTGTGTGTGTGTGTGTGTGTGTGTGTGTGTGTGTGTGTTCTCTTGTTTGTTTTGAGCTGTAGTCCCACTCTTCAGCTGTGTTTCAAAAAGCCAATATGTCAATATCCAGAATGGTCCGTTTAGCCGTCACAGCTGTAAGTGAACGAGCACATGGCGCTAACTTCAGGACAAGGCTTTTTCCAATTTGACAATAAAATGCAAAGCAGGAAAAGAATAATGGAAATGCAAGGTTCAATTTCAACCTCAGCCCTTT
>CASHTC010001413.1:65810-67262 GCA_949357725.1 Hyperoplus immaculatus
ACGGAATGTCAGTCTCATTTGTGTCTCAAATCAGTCGCAATTTAGTTTCATATGTCGCCAAACCCTGGCAAAGTTGTCTCACATTTCTCGCACTTTCTGACTCGCGGAAACTAAATTGAGAAGGGTTTGCAACGCGTTTGAGACACATGCGACCACTCTGAGACTATTTTGAGACTAGATTTGTCGCACACTTTTTTTGAACATGTTCAAAATTCAAGCGACAGGACTGCGTGGCTCTGCGACTCATGCGAGGAAACGGAGACCTCCGCGAACGTTTGGAGACAGTTTAGAGACTCCCTCGCGAATGCAGTCTCCAACTTGTCGCAAACAGTCGCAGCCCAGTGAGATAGGGGCTAGAGAGAGAGAGAGAGAGAGGGGGGATGACCTGCAGTAAAGGTCCACAGGTCGGATTTGAACCCGCGACCACTGCAACGAAGGCCGGAGCCGATATGGTACGCGCTCTATCCACTACACCACCGGAGCACCCCAGCAATTGTAGTTTTAAGTGCAACTTACGCTTTGGCCTTGACGAATGGTGTTTGCTTCCCTCATGTATGTATTGCATGTAAAAAAAATTATTAAAACTAGCAATAATTCTTCTCGAATTTTTAACCTTTTCAAAGACAGACATCATCAGCCATATATCCTCGACACGCTCTGACACACCGGTCAAACGTCCTCCAACGCTTCACCCCATGGAGCAACTTATCCTGAACAACTAAGGCAATAAATGCCATAAAACAGCACAACCATGTTTTACTTTTCCTACAGTTAAGGGAGATATCCATCTTTACAAAAAAAATACACATGGTGCCTTGGAGTTCAATTTTCAAAACCGTAAATGTAAATCATGTCTGCGAAAGTTTTAGCAAGTTGTCATTTCTAAGTTTTAAGTTACCAACCATTCTTTTAACAATATGACTCATTTGTGTGTGTGTGTGTGTGTGCGTGTGTGTGTGTGTGTTTGTGTGTGTGTGTGTGCGTGTGTGTATGTCTGCTTGTGCGTGTGTGTGTCTGTGTCTGTCTGTGTGTCTTTTTGTGTGTGTCTGTGCGTGTGTGTGCCTGTGTGTGTGTGTGTGTCTGTGTCTCTTTACGTGTGTGTGTGTGTGTGTGTGTGTGTCTGCTTGTGCGTCTGTGTCTGTCTGTGTGTCTTTTTGTCTGTGTCTGTGCGTGTGTGTGCCTGTGTGTGTCTGTGTCTCTTTACGTGTGTGTGTGCCTGTGTGTGTGTCTGTGTCTCTTTACGTGTGTGTGTGTGTGTGTGTGTGTGTGTGTGTGTGTGTGTGTGTGTGTGTGTCAATCTTAAAATTCAAAACATGGTGCCTTGGAGTTCAATTTTGAAAACCATAAATGTAAATCATCATGTCTGCGAAAGTATTAGCAAGTTGTCATTTCTAAGTTTTAAGTTACCAACCATTCTTGAAACAATATGACTCATTTGTGTGTGTGTGTGTG
>CASHTC010001414.1:0-10000 GCA_949357725.1 Hyperoplus immaculatus
GTAGGATGTTTAATTGCTGCCCATACAGTCTTTGGTGCTGCCACATAGTGAAACTCATTGCTGTGCTGCCGGACTCACACTGCGCAACACAACGGCTATATGATCGATAACAATTTCACGTGATCGACACTATTCTTAACGAGCAATGATCGATTAGTTATGCCCATCCCTAGTCACAACACTCCCATGAGAGGTCGATCAATAGTCTTGTTATGCATACACCTAGTCGACCCACACAAAAAAAAAAAAAAAAGTGGTCAATCTATTTAAAATAAGCCCCAGAATAAAGGTGCTCATGTGAGAAGACAGTGAAGGATTACTCACCCAATCTTTCCATAGCTCTTTACTGGAGATGCATGGCCTGGTCATCCAAATGCACTTTCTGATGTCATAGTCCAATCATGTCGGTGACATCTAATTAAACGTCCTTCCGTGGCGACCTTAACTCCCAAACTAGCTTAGCTCGGCACCTACGCTCGGCCATGTGCTCGGCACTAATCATTAGCATAACGGTTAGCATAGTGCAACAGCACTTACATACAGAGTTACATTTACACACTTTTGTGTCTCGGAGAAAAGCAACACTATGTCCTTTTGCAGATGCAATATCACACTATATTTAGCAGAATTCCTCCCGAAATACGGCGGTCCAGTCTGCCGTGTGCAGCGCATGTGATGAAGCAACGTATTATCCATGAACATAGTAGGCTCGTTCGACGACCCCAGTTTCGGCTCGTTTGGAGAGTAGACGAGAGTAGCCGAGTGCAGTCGGGGGAGTGACGAAAAAGCCCGAGAGAAGCCGGACAGCTCATGCCGTCGGAAGTAGCGTCCTTGTTGCGGATGCAGTTCGTTTTCTAGTTTTATTTTGAAGGCCCATTAGAAACATATTCGTAGGAGAGCCACATGCTACCATGGACATATAAAGAAAAAAAACAAGAAGTCTAACCATAATGCGTGCGCACAGCAAGACGAGCGTCATAATTGTGCAGGTCTGAGACAGACGGCGCCAGGTCGAATGAGCCTAATAAAAGGTCTTCTCTCACGTGACAAGCAGTAGGCTATGCGCTTTTGCTGATATCCCGCCCCCCAGCCAATCAGTAATACTGTATGAAGTTGCCTCACGAGTGACCAATGGGATTGAAGGTGAGCAACTGTCACTGAAAGATGCATAACTTCAGCTAAAATCGTTTTCATTAACAAACACAAATGTCATAGGCTACGTTAAATGATCAATGTGCACGAAAAAATGAAATAAATAATTAAACAGCAGTTGGTTCTGACCGAGTTATTTGATTGGACGAGACATGAGCCTGTGACAATGTGACTCAGGTTGGAATGGATGTGAGCGAGTCTCACCCGTCTCACCATCTGTCTCTCTCTCTCTCACACACACACACACACGCACACACACACACACACACACACACACACACACACACACACACACACACACACACACACAGTGTTCGGTAGACACGTTACGTCACGTAGACAAAAATGTGGAGAATAAACTTACGCTGCTTTATGAACCAAAGTGTACCTTTTCTGCATTAATTTTTACGTAAAGTAAAAGACAACATTCACGGTTTCCCTGACACAAATTTAATAGAATACAATACAAACATCTCCTCTATTGTTAAAAAATGTGGTTAAAATGTAAAAAAGGTAATTATTCTATATCATGTATACTATTGGGGGTTTAGTGGCTGGTGGTATTTTACTAGCAGCATTAGGCTTTATTCAAAGAAGGGAAAAAAAGTAAGGAATACCTGCCAATGTAGTGCAGTTCAACACCAATGGGACACAATTCTTATCAGCGGTAACTTGGCACGCTATACACACACCTCAGAGGAGCAGGTGCAGGTAAGGGACTCGCACAGTCAGAGCATAACGTTAATGCACGTGCACAGAGAGGATGTCACAGAACTTATGTCTATTATCTTTTCAAAATAAGAATTTGCGCAAAACAATTGTTATTTTGGTGATTAATTTCTCCGTGTGAGCTATTTGAGGTGTGGCGTGTGAGAGTGTGAACTGGTTGATATGAGTGTGTCACAGCCAAAGAGTGAGACATGGCAGCTCTGTATATATATAAGTCTGAATTAAGCTCCTGAAACACACACACACAGACTGTCTGCCATGGATTTTACTGGTTGCCATGGCAATGGTTGCACTGCTGACAGTGTCCTCAGTTCTTTTGGTCCTGTGATACACTGATGTGCAGCAGTTGGTTGGACACCATTTAGCTTGGAAGCCCAAAACTCCCATTGTGTAGGTCCGATTGCTTCAGTAGTCACATCTATGCGACCGGCAGAATCTGTCCTACATTTTGATGTAAAAATTATCCGCGTAGGGTTTAATTTGTGGGAGTGAGAGGCAGTTATGTGGAAGGTTTTGGTGTATTTTTACACCAGTTCTACACTGTAACAGTTGGTTCCCCCACTCTGCCTCTGAACATTCCGTCCCATCCGGATCCCATTATAAATTTAGAAAGAGGTTGAAAAAAGCTTAAAACTAAAACTATGTTTGTTTGAAGACTGTTTAAGAATTTAAAAAGTTGAATGGGAGTTTAATAGCTGTAATTAATGTGAATTGTTTAACGTTTGAATGGAGTCTCTAGCTGAAAAAATGCGGGAGGAGATAGGTTTCAAAGCAGAGGAAGTTTTAGCGGTTTGGAATGCTGCTCCTATCTGCTTCAATGTTAAAATAATTTGTTAAAAAGCTGAATATTTGAAATATTTGAAAAGGTAGAAAAAAGCTGAAAGGTGACCCACCATGTCCTGAAAGAGCTGAACATTTTGGTATTTGAATGGTTAAAATAGCTGAAGATTTGAAGGAGGTATGAAGGTCCAAAAAACGTACGGAAGAAGAAGTAAAAATAATAATAACTAGAAAATGCATTTCCTGCTGAAAATGCGTGTGAATGCTGAAACAGCTTACGCTAAACTGGATAGCTGAGTATGAAGATTTGAAAAAGGTCTATAAAGGTTTATAAAGTTGTTGAAGTTTATAAAGGTCATAATTTTGTAAAATAAGTTTAAAAGGAGTTGAAATGTTGAATATATAGAGGTTTGAATAACATTTCTTGCTGAAATTATGAAGAAGTTGAAAGACATGGATAAAAATCTTAAAACTGTGAAATAATAATTGAATAGACTTGGAGCTAAACTACCTTGATGGCTTGAATGTATATGAATCAGCTAAAGGAGTATGAAGATGTGGAAAAGTAAGAAACAGTCTTAAGTATGAACAGTAGTGAATTGTTTAACTCTTATAGGAATGATGTTGAATATTTAAAAATGTCTAGATAAAATTACAATTGAAAGACATGAAAAAAAATGATGTGTGATATAGGCCTTCAAAGAGCAGAGTGTTTTCCCCATTTCAACTGTGCCTCTCCGAACTGTCTAATAAAGCGGAAAAAAGAAAAAAATAATCAAGAAAAAAAAGTGAAATTGCCCTTTAATGGGCAGAGTCAGTCACCAAGGTGAGTGTATGTCTTATTGAGGGTCTGTGATCAGGCAGAAATCCCACGTTTTAGAAGCCTCAGAGAGGTAATTTCATCCAAAACCTCACCTCAAACCGCTGCCTCTAACTGACGGACCGTGAGTCTAACTGACAAAATTATTTTATTGTTAGAACCAGAAGAATCTGATGAAGACACAGTGTGAAGATTATGTCTGTAATGTGAAGAGAATGAGAAACAGAGCATTTTAAAGGTGTGGTACAGTCTGCCTTTCTCCAGAAATTTCCTGTCTCAGTTATCAAGGCGGCAGTTGGTTGGACACCATTTAGCTTGGAAGCCCAGACCTCCCATTGTGTAGGTCCGATTGCTTCAGTAGTCACATCTATGCGACCGGAAGAATATGTCCTACATTTTTATGTAAAAATTATCCACGTAGGGTTTAATTTGTGGGAGTGAGAGGCAGTTATGTGGAAGGTTTTGGTGTATTTTTACACCAGTTCTACACTGTAACAGTTGGTTTCCCCACTCTGCCTCTGAACATTCCGTCCCATCCGGATCCCATTATAAATTTAGAAAGAGGCTGAAAAGAGCTTAAAACTAAAACTGTGCTTGTTCAAAGACAGTTTAAGATTTTAAAAAGTTGAAAAGGATTTTAGTAGCTGCAATTCATGTGAATTGTTTAAAGTTTGAATGGAGGTTGTAGCTGAAAAAATGCGGGAGGAGATAGGTTTCAAAGAGGATGAAGTTTTAGCGGTTTGGAATGCTGCTCCCATCCGCGTCAATGTTAAAATAATTTGTTAAAAGCTGAATATTTGAAATATTTGAAAAGGTAGAAAAAAGCTGAAAGGTGACCCACCATGTCCTGAAAGAGCTGAACATTTTGGTATTTGAATGGTTAAAATAGCTGAAGATTTGAAGGAGGTATGAAGGTCCAAAAAACGTACGGAAGAAGAAGTAAAAATAATAATAATAATAAAGATTTGAATAACAATAGTGTGAATGCTCCAGCATTCACACTAACTAGAAAATGCATTTCCTGCTGAAAATGCGTGTGAATGCTGAAACAGCTTACGCTAAACTGGATAGCTGAGTATGAAGATTTGAAAAAGTTTAAAAGGGTCTATGAAGATTTATAAAGTTGTTAAAGTTTATAAAGGTCATAATTGTGTAAAATAAGTTTAAAAGGAGTTGAAAAGTTGAATATATAGAGGTTTGAATAACATTTCTTGCTGAAATTATGAAGAAGTTGAAAGACATGGATAAAAATGTTAAAACTATGAAATAGTAATTGAATAGACTTGGAGCTTAACTACCTTGATGGCTTGAATGTATATGAATCAGCTAAAGGAGTATGAAGATGTGGAAAAGTAAGAAACAGTCTTAAGTATGAACAGTAGTGAATTGTTTAACTCTTATAGGAATGATGTTGAATATTTAAAAATGTCTAGATGAAATTATAATTCAAAGACATGAAAAAAAATGATGCATGAAATAGGCCTTCAAAGAGCAGAGTGTTTGCCCCATTTCAACTTTGCCTCTCCGAACTGTCTAATAAAGCGGAAAAAAGAAAAAAATAATCAAGAAAAAAAAGTGAAATTGCCCTTTAATGGGCAGAGTGAGTCACCAAGGTGAGTGTATGTCTTATTGAGGGTCTGTGATCAGGCAGAAATCCCACGTTTTAGAAGCCTCAGAGAGGTAATTTCATCCAAAACCTCACCTCAAACCGCTGCCTCTAACTGACGGACCGTGAGTCTAACTGACAAAATTATTTTATTGTTAGAACCAGAAGAATCTGATGAAGACACAGTGTGAAGATTATGTCTGTAATGTGAAGAGAATGAGAAACAGAGCATTTTAAAGGTGTGGTACAGTCTGCCTTTCTCCAGAAATTTCCTGTCTCAGTTATCAAGGCGGCAGTTGGTTGGACACCATTTAGCTTGGAAGCCCAGACCTCCCATTGTGTAGGTCCGATTGCTTCAGTAGTCACATCTATGCGACCGGAAGAATATGTCCTACATTTTTATGTAAAAATTATCCACGTAGGGTTTGATTTGTGGGAGTGAGAGGCAGTTATGTGGAAGGTTTTGGTGTATTTTTACACCAGTTCTACACTGTAACAGTTGGTTTCCCCACTCTGCCTCTGAACATTCCGTCCCATCCGGATCCCATTATAAATTTAGAAAGAGGCTGAAAAAAGCTTAAAACTAAAACTGTGCTTGTTCAAAGACAGTTTAAGATTTTAAAAAGTTGAAAAGGATTTTAATAGCTGCAATTCATGTGAATTGTTTAAAGTTTGAATGGAGGTTGTAGCTGAAAAAATGCGGGAGGAGATAGGTTTCAAAGAGGATGAAGTTTTAGCGGTTTGGAATGCTGCTCCCATCCGCGTCAATGTTAAAATAATTTGTTAAAAGCTGAATATTTGAAATATTTGAAAAGGTAGAAAAAAGCTGAAAGGTGACCCACCATGTCCTGAAAGAGCTGAACATTTTGGTATTTGAATGGTTAAAATAGCTGAAGATTTGAAGGAGGTATGAAGGTCCAAAAAACGTACGGAAGAAGAAGTAAAAATAACTAGAAAATGCATTTCCTGCTGAAAATGCGTGTGAATGCTGAAACAGCTTACGCTAAACTGGATAGCTGAGTATGAAGATTTGAAAAAGGTCTATAAAGGTTTATAAAGTTGTTGAAGTTTATAAAGGTCATAATTTTGTAAAATAAGTTTAAAAGGAGTTGAAATGTTGAATATATAGAGGTTTGAATAACATTTCTTGCTGAAATTATGAAGAAGTTGAAAGACATGGATAAAAATCTTAAAACTGTGAAATAATAATTGAATAGACTTGGAGCTAAACTACCTTGATGGCTTGAATGTATATGAATCAGCTAAAGGAGTATGAAGATGTGGAAAAGTAAGAAACAGTCTTAAGTATGAACAGTAGTGAATTGTTTAACTCTTATAGGAATGATGTTGAATATTTAAAAGTGTCTAGATAAAATTACAATTGAAAGACATGAAAAAAAAATGATGTGTGATATAGGCCTTCAAAGAGCAGAGTGTTTTCCCCATTTCAACTGTGCCTATCCGAACTGTCTAATAAAGCGGAAAAAAGAAAAAAATAATCAAGAAAAAAAAGTGAAATTGCCCTTTAATGGGCAGAGTCAGTCACCAAGGTGAGTGTATATCTTATTGAGGGTCTGTTATCAGGCAGAAATCCCACCTTTTAGAAGCCTCAGAGAGGTCATTTCATCCAAAATGTCACCTCAAACCGCTGCCTCTAACTGACGGACCGTGAGTCTAACTGACAAAATTATTTTATTGTTAGAACCAGAAGAATCTGATGAAGACACAGTGTGAAGATTATGTCTGTAATGTGAAGAGAATGAGACACAGAGCATTTTAAAGGTGTGGTACAGTCTGCCTTTCTCCAGAAATGTCATGTCTCAGTTATCAAGGCGGCAGTTGGTTGGACACCATTTAGCTGGGAAGCCCAGACCTCCCATTGTGTAGGTCCAATTGCTTCAGTAGTCACATCTATGCGACCGGAAGAATATGTCCTACATTTTTATGTAAAAATTATCCACGTAGGGTTTAATTTGTGGGAGTGAGAGGCAGTTATGTGGAAGGTTTTGGTGTATTTTTACACCAGTTCTACACTGTAACAGTTGGTTTCCCCACTCTGCCTCTGAACATTCCGTCCCATCCGGATCCCATTATAAATTTAGAAAGAGGCTGAAAAAAGCTTAAAACTAAAACTGTGCTTGTTCAAAGACAGTTTAAGATTTTAAAAAGTTGAATAGAATTTTAATAGCTGCAATTCATGTGAATTGTTTAAAGTTTGAATGGAGGTTGTAGCTGAAAAAATGCGGGAGGAGATAGGTTTCAAAGAGGATGAAGTTTTAGCGGTTTGGAATGCTGCTCCCACCCGCTTCAGTGTTAAAATAATTTGTTAAAAAGCTGAATATTTGAAATATTTGAAAAGGTAGAAAAAAGCTGAAAGGTGACCCACCATGTCCTGAAAGAGCTGAACATTTTGGTATTTGTATGGTTAAAATAGCTGAAGATTTGAAGGAGGTATGAAGGTCCAAAAAACGTACGGAAGAAGAAGTAAAAATAACTAGAAAATGCATTTCCTGCTGAAAATGCGTGTGAATGCTGAAACAGCTTACGCTAAACTGGATAGCTGAGTATGAAGATTTGAAAAAGGTCTATAAAGGTTTATAAAGTTGTTGAAGTTTATAAAGGTCATAATTTTGTAAAATAAGTTTAAAAGGAGTTGAAATGTTGAATATATAGAGGTTTGAATAACATTTCTTGCTGAAATTATGAAGAAGTTGAAAGACATGGATAAAAATCTTAAAACTGTGAAATAATAATTGAATAGACTTGGAGCTAAACTACCTTGATGGCTTGAATGTATATGAATCAGCTAAAGGAGTATGAAGATGTGGAAAAGTAAGAAACAGTCTTAAGTATGAACAGTAGTGAATTGTTTAACTCTTATAGGAATGATGTTGAATATTTAAAAGTGTCTAGATAAAATTACAATTGAAAGACATGAAAAAAAAATGATGTGTGATATAGGCCTTCAAAGAGCAGAGTGTTTTCCCCATTTCAACTGTGCCTATCCGAACTGTCTAATAAAGCGGAAAAAAGAAAAAAATAATCAAGAAAAAAAAGTGAAATTGCCCTTTAATGGGCAGAGTCAGTCACCAAGGTGAGTGTATATCTTATTGAGGGTCTGTTATCAGGCAGAAATCCCACCTTTTAGAAGCCTCAGAGAGGTCATTTCATCCAAAATGTCACCTCAAACCGCTGCCTCTAACTGACGGACCGTGAGTCTAACTGACAAAATTATTTTATTGTTAGAACCAGAAGAATCTGATGAAGACACAGTGTGAAGATTATGTCTGTAATGTGAAGAATATGAGAACCAGAGCATTTTAAAGGTGTGGTACAGTCTGCCTTTCTCCAGAAATGTCATGTCTCAGTTATCAAGGCGGCAGTTGGTTGGACACCATTTAGCTGGGAAGCCCAGACCTCCCATTGTGTAGGTCCAATTGCTTCAGTAGTCACATCTATGCGACCGGAAGAATATGTCCTACATTTTTATGTAAAAATTATCCATGTAGGGTTTAATTTGTGGGAGTGAGAGGCAGTTATGTGGAAGGTTTTGGTGTATTTTTACACCAGTTCTACACTGTAACAGTTGGTTTCCCCACTCTGCCTCTGAACATTCCGTCCCATCCGGATCCCATTATAAATTTAGAAAGAGGCTGAAAAAAGCTTAAAACTAAAACTGTGCTTGTTCAAAGACAGTTTAAGATTTTAAAAAGTTGAATAGAATTTTAATAGCTGCAATTCATGTGAATTGTTTAAAGTTTGAATGGAGGTTGTAGCTGAAAAAATGCGGGAGGAGATAGGTTTCAAAGAGGATGAAGTTTTAGCGGTTTGGAATGCTGCTCCCACCCGCTTCAGTGTTAAAATAATTTGTTAAAAAGCTGAATATTTGAAATATTTGAAAAGGTAGAAAAAAGCTGAAAGGTGACCCACCATGTCCTGAAAGAGCTGAACATTTTGGTATTTGTATGGTTAAAATAGCTGAAGATTTGAAGGAGGTATGAAGGTCCAAAAAACGTACGGAAGAAGAAGTAAAAATAATAATAATAAAGATTTGAATAACAATAGTGTGAATGCTCCAGCATTCACACTAATAATAATAAAGATTTGAATAACAATAGTGTGAATGCTCCAGCATTCACACTAATAATAATAATAAAGATTTGAATAACAATAGTGTGAATGCTCCAGCATTCACACTAATAATAAAGATTTGAATAACAATAGTGTGAATGCTCCAGCATTCACACTAATAATAAAGATTTGAATAACAATAGTGTGAATGCTCCAGCATTCACACTAATAAAGATTTGAATAACAATAGTGTGAATGCTCCAGCATTCACACTAATTATTTATTTTTTTTATTTGATCCAAGATTGAATTTAATTTTACTGTAAACTGAGTAAGGGCACAGCACAGGTATATAAGATATCATAATAACGGGGTTTGTGTCTCGCGATAACTTGAAAATAACAAGTAATAAGCTATGGTAATAAGTCTATAATTACCACCTGAAAATAAGTGATATGTTGACGCTGTAACAATATTAAAGAATAAAAAAATATTCCATAATAATGTTAGAAAACCCTAGTAATTAAATAAACACACCTTACAATAACTTGAGGATATCTGGGAATAATGTGAAGTATCTTGATACATCCCTCTCTGGTTATTATGCACATAATGTTACTAATATGTTACTTATGACAACTATTGCAGTATGTCCGTCCTGGGAGATGGATCCCTTCCTCTGTCGACTCTCCCTGAGATTTCTAAAAAAAATAAAAATCCAGATTAAGGGTTTTTACTGTGAATTTTTTCCTTACTATCTATGGTTTTTTATCAGCCGGTCACTCACTCACTCACTCACTCACACACACACTCTCTCACTCACTCACTCACACACTCACTCAC
>CASHTC010001414.1:30000-32500 GCA_949357725.1 Hyperoplus immaculatus
ATCATCTGGAAAGAGAGGGAAAGAATATCTGTGTTACTGCTTTAACGTGGCCTACAGTACATCTGGGTCTATGGTGAAGTGTGTAAAAGCCCTACTAACGTCCTACTCATACTAAAAGCCATACTAACGTCCTACTCATACTAAAAGCCCTACTAACGTCCTACTCATACTAAAAGCCCTACTAACGTCCTACTCATACTAAAAGCCCTACTAACGTCCTACTCATACTAAAAGCCCTACTAACGTCCTACTCATACTAAAAGCCCTACTAACGTCCTACTCATAATAAAAACCCTACTAACATCCTACTCATACTAAAAGCCCTACTAACATCCTGCTCATACTAAAAGCCCTACTAACATCCTACTCATACTAACGTCCTACTCAACTAAAAGGCTTTAAAGTCCTACTAACGTCCTCCCTCCTACATACTCAACATGTATATACTACATACTGTCTACTTAACCATCCATTGTGTATGCGAGGTTCATCAGACCGTTTACACTGAAGTATACAGAAGCAATAAAGAATTTAAAAAACACCTTCCTTGTCGTTTGAAAAGAAGCAATGCATTGTGGGGCGGTTGAATATGGGAAAAGTAACCTATTAAAAAGTTCTAAATATATGTATACACACACACACACACACACACACACACACACACACACACACACACATACACACACACACACACACACACACACACACACACACACACACACACACACACACACACACACACACACACACACACACACACACAGAGTGTTCTAGAACCTTGTTTGATGGTAGAGAAGTCTATGATCCAGCTCTCGTCCCACAGCAGTCTCTGCTTCTGGAACCGGATCCACTACACAGAGAGTTAATGTTACATGTAATATAATGATAATTATATCAATAAAAAAATTAAAAATAAATAAATAAATAAATAAATAAATAAATAAATAAATAAATAAATAATTATTAAAAAAAAAAAAAAATTAAAATTAAAATTAAAATTAAAAATTAAAAAGTTAAAAAATGTCAATAAATATATATTTTTTAAATTGAATTTAAAGTTCTCACCACAGCAGTGATTAGGGGAAGGTGGGGTGATTTGTGCAACTTTTTACTCAAAGTGATTTTAAAGTGAGGCCTTGACAGTTATGTCTCCAACTCAAATATGTACATATATTTCAGGATGTTGTGCATCCCTGGCAATAAAAACTTTGGATCTGGAATAAACTGTTTAAGAAATATAGCTTTCGGAAAAAAAGTTGTCTTGTCGCACAAATCACCCCACGTAGTGGGGTGATTTGTGCGTCATTGTGTCACAATGACAAAGTCACCATCATCATCTTTCTGGCCATCTGAACTCTCATCAGTGGTGTCGTTAAGTGGAATTGAGATGTCACTCTCTTCTGAGCTACTGTAGACAATCACTTTCTTTTGGTGACCAGCGTATACAGCCATGCCACTGGCACAACTCTCAGAAATGTACTTTGCACTAGTTGCTCCGTGCTTGTGGAACCAACTGCCACCTGACAAATGTGATTCCCCCTACATTTCTGCCTTTAAATCAAGGCTCAAAACCCATATGTACACCCTGGTGTTTCCTCCCCATTAACCTCTGCACTACTTACTTACCTCTGCACTACTATCTGTGTTTATGTGGATGTATGGGCTTTACGTCTTTTATTTTGGTTATTGTTATTTTACCTTCATTGTTTACCTACTGAATGCACTATGTACAGCACTTTGGACAGTGCAAACTGTCATAAATGTGCTTTTATAAATACATTTTACTTACTTACTTACTTATAACTCACCCAGGCCCTCTGGCACAAATCACCCCATCCCCAGAATTTTGGATAATAGGCATGATGCAGCAATTTAGGGTTGACATTGTGCTAACTATATAGACTCAAAGTGTAGCATACCAAAGCACTAAAACATGTGTCAAATGTTTTCAAACGTGTCTATAATTGTTCAGACACAATAATCAAAAAACCTTGATCATGGAAATTTTACTTTGAAAGGCAAAACACAGTTTTTTGAGCTTAAATGTGCTTATATCTTATTCCTTGTGTCTCCCTTCTTTACAGGATGAGTCAAATGGATGGCTCTTCTTAAATATGTGGTCACATTTCCAATTTCTTCCACGGTTTTCTAGAAACAATGGGTTTTGCAACTTCCAAAATGCACAAATCACCCCACCTTCCCCTATAGATGTATCTGTCTTGCCTAAATGTGATAGCACTGTATAAAAGGATCCCCTCGAAAACCATATGGAACATCACAAGAATTTCAACATATGCATAACATACAGTGTGTTATGTAAAACAAATTATAATAAAATAAATACAAATAAATAAATTAAATGTAAATTAAAAATGTATTAATAAAATAAAAAAAAATAAAAAAAATAAAAAATAAAAAAAATAAAATAAAATAAAATAAAAATAAAAATAAAATAAAATAAATAAAATAAAATAAAATAAAATAAAATAAAATAAAAATA
>CASHTC010001414.1:40000-65000 GCA_949357725.1 Hyperoplus immaculatus
GATTTTTTATGAAATATTTGACGGCTTTCCAGTCTCTGGTTTCAAGGACTTCTGATTCTGCAGCAACGCATCTTTCACAGTCACGTTTACCTGGTACTTGGTTCCTTCTCATAAACTTCCCCAGATGCCTTTCCACTGCAGCACTTTCCTCTTGTGTCCAGCTTCGCTTTTTTACAGTTTTTTTGCCTAATGAGACAGAGTGCATTTTAATTATCAGATCATTACAGCAACATGTATGTTTTCTGGATTTAATGCTAATATACTGGTTAAGAAGCCACAGCGACTACAGGATCAACAACACAACTACTGCATGGAGATGGAAAGGAGTAAGATAGATGTGGTCAGAAGGTTTGGCCTAATCAGTGAGATAGAGCTATTTCAGAAGAGAGGAACATGGATCGTCCTGTGTGAATTCACCATACGAAAGTTCACATGAGACATTTACTTTGCCATTTCTATTCTGCACTGTAGTCTACACAATTGGTGCATTTATAGGGTTGCCTGATTCATATACAATCTGGTTTTACATAGGACAAATCGTACCCACTGAACTACATAAGGATGGAAGCACTCGTCATTTTGTTATATTTTATTTTATTTGTTAATATGGGCCTGTTTTCGGTGTCTTGTTGCACTTGGCTGGCTCAAATCATAGACGGAGATTAATGTCAATAATGACGTTTAACAAATATTTGTCTCCTATCTGCAAACAAAAGTTAGCAATAGGGTTCCGCAGTGTTTTGTGCGAATCTGACGACACGACAGTGAGCCATCCTTATTGAAAAGGTGATAAGGGACCTAAAGGAAGAAAAAAGGCGCACTGACCCACAATTGGATCCAAATTGTGTGCTCTGAGCTCACCTCTCTTTCTTGCAGACTCTCTTCCTTCCGCCTCTGTCTCACAGGCATCTAGGTGAAGACAATACATAATTCAGTAAAGCTAAACAGATATTGATTTAAAATATTAAGTAGCTGTGAGTTGACTGTATTAGGATATTGATAATAGAGAACTTGTAACTTATTGAGCAGCACTGTCTCCGGATGATGTGCCATCCAATGTATGACTTCAAAGTCTTATAATTATGTAATTTGAAGCATATACAGGTATGGTGCATGTCACAGTATATCAACATTCCTTAAACTTGTTGTTCTACTTTAAGAAAGTGTATTGTGCAAACTAAAACCTTTTTCTCTACTCTAGAAACAACACTTCTGTGAAATACAATAAAACCAAGCCATGTAAAGTGAAAATAAAAACGGATTTATAGTGCAGTTAGAGTAAAGGCAGGGCAGGATGTATCTGTAAATCAACTATAACACAATTTAATAAAATCAAGGGTAACAAACTTTGTCAACAGGCTCTTCTATATTTCTGTAAGAGCAAGATATAAAATGTTATGGACATTACAACGAGACACTAAGGGAACTCGGATTAGTCCGCCGGCCTGCGATAACACCGGACTCGACTGCTACCCCTCCCCTGAAAAGGAGGCGTCACAAGCAGTGTGCAAGGAAACAGAATAGGGGCAAGCACGCATGTATCCGGGCTAGGCTAGCAGCTAGTCCAACCCGCCCAGCCATACCCTCCATCATCCTGGCTAATGTACGATCCTTGGACCACAAAATGGATCATATACAACTGCTGAGATCAGTGTATCGGACAGTAAATAACTGCTGTGTGCTTGTTTTCACTGAAACATGGCTTAATGATAACACCCCCGACTCCGCTGTACAACTGGAGCAGCTAACATACAATCGAGCATACAGAGCCCTCATAAATGGGGATAATAATAATTGCTATTATTCCTCTTTTTTTTTTTTTACAGTCTTCAATATCAAGTAATCTTCGGGGTTTAATAAAGTTTAATCAATCAATCAATCAATAACTCAAAAACAAATAAAGAACAATAAGATGCACATACCTTCCTTCTCCTGTAAACAGTCCATGTCTTCTTCTGAACCCTCCATCTCCTGTGAACTCTTCTGCGAACACTCTATAGCAGCAGTCTCACCCCGTCTACAGCTCTTTGGACAGCCTAAGGAGTAGCCGCAGCAAAAGACAACAGCAGCCCAGAAATGAAAAGGAGAGGTTCAGCAAGTCTGTTCTGTCTGTGGCTACCAGACTCTAACACACATGTAGCTCCAGAACTTTGCACTTCACTGATTTATACATGTCTGCTATCTTTTAAGTGTGTTCTTAACTTGTCTTTTTATAAAAATTTAAGGAAAAATCTTGTGTGACAATCTTCAATATCAAATTATCTTAGGGGTTTAATAAAGTTGAAATCAATTAATCAATCAATAACTCAAAACTAAATACAGAACAATGAGATGCACATACCTTCCTTCTCCTGTGATCCGTCCATGTCTTCCTCTGAACCCTCCATCTCCTCTGAACTCTTCTGCGAACACTCTATATCAACAGTCTCTAAAATGATAGACAGAAAATGTGTTATACATAATTTGTAATCGACCACAAAAATCCTCATTTTGTAAAGCCTACTACAGTCACCACTGAATATGCAACAATGCGGCACCTAAGTGCCAGAGATGTAAAACTCAAATATTAATTAATTGACGGTGCATCTGAGAGAATTATTATTTTACAAAATTGGATTTATGCACTCCATCCTTCCCATAGACACTGGCTAAATGAATTAATACCCTATACTAGTACACCTCAAAAAAATTATGAGCTATGAGTGTGAGGAGGAATTACCATTCACATCAAGCTGGATCTCATCCAGACTCTTGCCCTTGTATTCTCCTAGCCTTCCCTGTTCTAATGCCAGGAGAACTTTGCTTATTTTGGCCAACTGTAGGGTACCCTCTGGAAGGCGGTAGTGCTACCTGTGGACAGCAATGTTATGTCCAAGGAAATCCGCCAACTGGTCAAGTTCTGTTGTTTTGAGATTGAGGACAGCTGAGAGAGTGGCAATGTGTTTTCTTAATTTTGTTGAGGTAAGCGCCTGGGGATTTCTGATGTCTTCACATTCCTTCACAAACTGCCGAATGCAGTCTGATCCCCGGAGGTAGTGGATAGAATGGGGCAGGGCAAACAAGTATTAATTTTCCTTCAGCACTCCACATTCTTCTCGCTTCTCTGTTAGAGTGTCAAGTGATTCTCTCATGAGTGGAGTTATAAGAACCGGTACTTTCCTTCCTCTCTTCCCTACTATAGTCATGCGTAAAAAATGTTTGCAAAGTTTCTGCTCAAGCGCTGTGAGGGCCAAATTAACATCTTCATGTGTTTCTGATGTATCCTTGGATAAGTACACAGACAGAGGCATTCTGGATACCTCTCCTGCCCGACGGCGGTTGAAGAGGATAACTTGTGTCAGCGATACTTTGGCAAGCTTTTTCCATCTTGAAGGTGACGGGTTTTCTTTCAGGGCATTCAAGTCCTGCAGCTGTTTTTCAGACAAAAAGGAATGAAGATTTTTTACATCTTCTGTAAATGGTAGGAGTTGAGGGGCGTTCCATTTGGTCTGGTCAAGCTGAGTTTTCGCTAGACCTCCAATATCAAATTTCCAGCTTTCCTTGTACAGAGCTGCAAAGTCATCAGCATCTTGCACAGCCTGTTTGTCATTTTCCTTTAATCCTTCAGATTTGAGATACCGTACTTTTCGGCCTATAAGCCGCGACTTTTTCCCCGTTTTTCGACCCTGTTATTACACAGCACAGTATATGTTCTGTAGCTACTAGGGATGGGCGTTAGTAATCGAGTACTCGAGTACTCCTCGTTTCAAATGATCTCGATTGTTGGATGAGGAAAATCGTTTTTTGTTTTTTTTAGTGTTTGTAGCCTTTAGGCCGGCGGGCCGCCACTATTTTAAAATGTTATATACGTGTACAAAACGGCACAAAACGGATATAAAGTTTAACAAAATTAAATAGTTTGACCCAAGTTAAATAAACTAAGCGTTGTGTCAAACAGCAACCGCAAATAACTGCCACCTCCGTGCAGAGCAGCCAGTGTGTGGTCTCTACAGCACGGCGGAGCTGAATGCATTGCTGGAAAACTTGGAAAGTTATGTAAAGAAGCCAAGCTGACTTCGGGCACGTTCGAGCAAACGACAATTAAGAAGCCTTTATTATGGAATATAGGATTGAGATTCAAAAGCCGACCGGTGCAACGTTCCATTAACGAGGAATTAGTCGCGGTAATTAGTCACGGACACGGAGTGAGCATTACGCGGTTGGATATACAACTACTGCTTCTACTGCTTTGGTGAGTTATTTAGCCTATCTATGTCTTTAAATTGTAGGACAATAATTTTATTGTAGGCTATTTGCTGCCCTTCTTATTTTAAATGGTGTCTATTTTGATGGTTAGCCAACTACAGCCCATGCTTTTTTTCTCTCTCTTTTTTTTCTCTCCACCGCAGACCTACTCGATCGGTTTAAATTGTGGCCCGCTTATTTAATTACTTTCAGTTAGGAAAATGTGTTTTAAACTTGTGGAAAATAAATCCTTACAATCATATGGCACCTGTGACTGTTTGACAAGAAGCATTAAGCGCAGGTTATTGGCTTTATTGCGATGCCCGTTATTCTGCAGACAGATGCGCTGCGATCTAAAAATTTAAAAAAGTTTAACGAGGAATCGATTGATCCTCGAGGAATGCAAGTGATCACACGAGTAGTGAAAACACTCGTGCCCATCCCTAGTAGCTATTGCACTAAATGGTAACACTTGAATACGTTATGCAAATATGCAACTTGTTTGTTGAAATGTTAATAAATGGGAGCTCAAACAGCCATCTCTTTCCCGACAATCCCCTCTGTGCACGAACTCTTACATATGGTAATTAAACATTATAACACCTGCGGCTTATAGTCCAGTGCGCCTTTTAGGCCGGAAAGTACGGTACATGGCTAAGGAATGTAAACTATGTCCAACCTTGCGAGCCAGTGATGGTATTTTATATGTTCCCGTTTCTTCATTCAACCCAGCAAGACATCCAGTAGCATTGACAACTCGATTATACTCCCCAGGTTTTATGAGGTCCCTTATGGTCTTAACAGGTTTACTTTTAGTCACCTCTAGGAGCAATCGGCCAAGCTCTCGCAGTTTTTGGCGGACAAACTGGTGTTGGCTGATCACTTTCTCAACCTTCCTGAATAATCTGTAGCCATACTTGAGGAGGCAGGGGTCTTTCTTCACTGCAACTGCAATGTTGTCTTGGTTCATGTTGCTTAGGAACTTCCAGTATGCATTGCTATATCCTTGTGGAACAGGTTCAGCAAATGCACACAATGCTTGAACTCTTGTTTTACCCTGTTTTGAAGGATTACTCTGGGGCTTGAATTGGCAGACTTGAAAATGTCGCCACATCACTCGCTTTGTGAACAATCCGTAGCAGTACACACAATGAGCAAATTTTCCTCCTTCACTTTTTTTTGTTGGTTGTTTACATGGGATAAGCTTGCCTCTTTTCTTCTCCAAAACATCAATGTTGTGTTCAAAATTCCCCTTATTTCGGATGTAATCTAACTGCCGCCTTCTTTCACTGGAGTTCTTTGGCAAACTACATGCCTTTGCTACATCTACTTGATCACTGTGCTTGCGCAACAAGTGTCTGGACATTTTCTGAACAACTTGTCCACAGTAAAAGCAGCGATGTTTCTTGTTGTATTTCCTTGATCCATCCTCCCCTTTTAAAACTGGGTTAACATAAACACATAGCTCTTCTTCAAAGGGCAGTGGAACACTTGAATCCTCATTAATATGTGTTTGCACCACTGTTTCCTCATTCTCATCAGCTATTGTTACAAAGTTCTGTCTTATGCTTTTGCTGGACCCAGAGCTGCTCTGGTTTGACGTCTTACTTCTTCTCTGACTGGGTGCAAACCCTTTTTGACTGATGGACTTACTTCTGCTTTTGACATTGGATGTAACTTTGTTCTTTTCTTTATCTTTTATGGATGACTCTAAGCTGCAGTTGCTGTCTGTGCTGGACTCACTTGGTTGTGGAATACACTCATCTCCAAAGCTTGTACTCTCTCTGGACCCACTGTTGTTGTGGCTTGCATTCTTACTGCTCTGACTGGTGGACTTGGTGGTCGACTTGGTGCTTTTAACAGCAGATGTACTTTTTTTCTTGGCTTTAGCCTTCATAGATAATTCCAAGCCGTCACTGTATGTGGTTTCCTCACTGGGGTGTGGAATATAGTCATCTTCACTGTCAAAACTTGAGTCATCTGATCCAATAAGTGTCTTTTGAAGAAGAAAAAATCAAATCAAATTAACACAACCTCTGAATTTCTGACTCCAATTGAAAAACTGACACTTTTCAATATTTAATAGCACAGATCTAATGCATGGTCTATAAGCAGGGTCTAGGCAGTAAACCTGGTGTTGAATTCAGTAATGTGACATTTCAAGGATTATGAACAAAGGGACTCACAGGACAGCAGCGGTCTCTCCTTGGCCTTTTGGCCCCCATTTCACTCTTGGGAGAATTGCACTCTGTGCTGTCATCAGTTGAATCGTAGAGACTATTGGAAAAATCTGGTACTCTATCCTTCATCTGCAAAAAATTAGTTTTGTCAAGGTTATCCAAATTTTTTAAATTAAATAAATTAAAAGTTAAAGACGTGAGGGAGAATGTGACTTCAACTATCTTATGTTATTCAGAGATTCAGATGCCTACCAGAATACTTTTGGTCCTTTTCAGCATTGGCACGAAATATGATTGCTCACTGGAATGAGCTTTTAGAGAATCAGGATCGTCAGTTTCATCAACTAAAGTTGAATCTGAATGGTACTGGGGTCCTGAAGAATCTGATTCACTATCCAGCTGGTGATAAATGTATGTCAATGTATTGTTATCCACTTTTCTTGACATCGTTTGGAAAAGATAAAAAGTGAAACACTTATGAATCATATAATGGCATCCACAGTATCTATGTAAATTCATGTTTACTTTCCTTACCTTTTCTGGAGCAACTTCCATGGAATCATCACTGTCAGAATAATCCACTAGGGAAGTTACTTGGGAAGTAAACACCTGAACATACAGAAAATAATCAATTTGTGAGCAAGCATGACTTGACCCTTGTTACATTTGACCTGCTCAGGAAGTTTGACAGGCTTTTTCTCAATTAAGTAAAATCAATTTTAGTTATTACACTGCTCCTGTACTAACCCCCGCTTAGTATTTCTGACTGGAATACTTTTGAAAAATGAGATGTCAACATCCACCTGAATTGCTAATTTACTGAACAATCCGAGTTTAGGACTGCATGGGGTAGTTCGTGAACAAACATGATGACTTTGAAAATCCGGAATGTAACACAGTTTCAGGAAGCAGTGTCATCCCTTCGCTATTACCTGTATCCCAACATTATCCGCAAAATCGGACTCGGTAGGTGAAGTGTCTTCTGCAGCAGGGAGCTTCTTGGTCTCTACTTCCACTGCAGGAAACGGACTGATCGGCACCTGGAATATGAGATCAAAACACAATGTATTCAGAGAAAACCGATATAAAGCACTTTATTTTGATCGTTTTACGGTAAACACGTTAATTTATGTGAAAACGGTTGCTGAACAGCACAGAACCTAAAACCAAGCACATGACATGATCCCATGCAGAGGTATCAGCACATCTCAGGACAAATACAAGAGGATGCAGTGGATATTTTCAAAATACCCTTGTCAATCTTGCACCTGCTCAGGAAGCTTCAAATTGCATATCTAGAAACTTGAGTTTAGATATTGACAAGTGTTTTCTTAATGAAGTAAAATCAAATTCACCTAGATAAAAACGGGAGGGCCCCATAAGGCAAGACTAGAAAAGAGTGTGTAACACTGGCCTCCTGACAGGGAACTTGAAAGACAGATTTCAGTTTCAGGGGCCCCACAAGTACATAACAAGAAATGTACAACAGTGCGATGTTACACTGCTCCTGCACTATATCCCGCTTAGTATTTCTGACTGGAATACTTTTGTAAAATGAGAAGTCAAAATCCTGCTGAATTGCTAATTTACTTAACAATCTGAGTTTACGACTGCATGGGGTAGTTCGTGAACAAACATGATGACTTTGAAAATCCGGAATGTAACACAGTTTCAGGAAGCAGTGTCATCACTTCGCTATTACCTGTGTCCCAACATTATCCGCAAAATCGGACTCGGTAGGTGAAGTGTCTTCTGCAGCAGGGAGCTTTTTGGTCTCTACTTCCACTGCAGGAAACGGACTGATCGGCACCTGGAATATGAGATCAAAACACAATGTATTCAGAGAAAACCGATATAAAGCACTTTATTTTGATTGTTTTATGGTAAACACGTTAATTTATGTGAAAACGGTTGCTGAACAGCACAGAACCTAAAACCAAGCACATGACATGATCCCATGCAGAGGTATCAGCACATCTCAGGACAAATACAAGAGGATGCAGTGGATATTTTCAAAATACCCTTGTCAATCTTGCACCTGCTCAGGAAGCTTCAAATTGCATATCTAGAAACTTGAGTTTAGATATTGACAAGTGTTTTCTTAATGAAGTAAAATCAAATTCACCTAGATAAAAACGGGAGGGCCCCATATGGCAAGACTAGAAAAGAGTGTGTAACACTGGCTTCCTGAAAGGTAACTTTGAAAAAAGATATTTCAGCTCATAGAAGTAGATTCTTTTCAAAATACCCTTGTTAGACTTGCACCTGCTCAGGAAGCTTCAAATTGCATCTCCAGAAATGTGAGTTTAGATATTGAAAGGTGTTTTCTTAATGAAGTTAAATCAATTTCATGTAGATAAAAACGGGAGGGCCCCATAAGGCAAGACTAGAAAAGAGTGTGTAACACTGGCCTCCTGACAGGGAACTTGAAAGACAGATTTCAGTTTCAGGGGCCCCACAAGTACATAACAAGAAATGTACGACAGTGCGATGTTACACTGCTCCTGCACTATATCCCGCTTAGTATTTCTGACTGGAATACTTTTGTAAAATGAGAAGTCAAAATCCTGCTGAATTGCTAATTTACTTAACAATCTGAGTTTAGGACTGCATGGGGCAGTTCGTGAACAAACATGATGACTTTGAAAATCCGGAATGTAACACAGTTTCAGGAAGCAGTGTCATCACTTCGCTATTACCTGTGTCCCAACATTATCCGCAAAATCGGACTCGGTAGGTGAAGTGTCTTCTGCAGCAGGGAGCTTCTTGGTCTCTACTTCCACTGCAGGAAACGGACTGATCGGCACCTGGAATATGAGATCAAAACACAATGTATTCAGAGAAAACCGATATAAAGCACTTTATTTTGATTGTTTTACGGTAAACACGTTAATTTATGTGAAAACGGTTGCTGAACAGCACAGAACCTAAAACCAAGCACATGACATGATCCCATGCAGAGGTATCAGCACATCTCAGGACAAATACAAGAGGATGCAGTGGATATTTTCAAAATACCCTTGTCAATCTTGCACCTGCTCAGGAAGCTTCAAATTGCATATCTAGAAACTTGAGTTTAGATATTGACAAGTGTTTTCTTAATGAAGTAAAATCAAATTCACCTAGATAAAAACGGGAGGGCCCCATAAGGCAAGACTAGAAAAGAGTGTGTAACACTGGCCTCCTGACAGGGAACTTGAAAGACAGATTTCAGTTTCAGGGGCCCCACAAGGACATAACAAGAAATGTACAACAGTGCGATGTTACACTGCTCCTGCACTATATCTCGCTTAGTATTTCTGACTGGAATACTTTTGTAAAATGAGAAGTCAAAATCCTGCTGAATTGCTAATTTACTTAACAATCTGAGTTTACGACTGCATGGGGTAGTTCGTGAACAAACATGATGACTTTGAAAATCCGGAATGTAACACAGTTTCAGGAAGCAGTGTCATCACTTCGCTATTACCTGTGTCCCAACATTATCCGCAAAATCGGACTCGGTAGGTGAAGTGTCTTCTGCAGCAGGGAGCTTTTTGGTCTCTACTTCCACTGCAGGAAACGGACTGATCGGCACCTGGAATATGAGATCAAAACACAATGTATTCAGAGAAAACCGATATAAAGCACTTTATTTTGATTGTTTTATGGTAAACACGTTAATTTATGTGAAAACGGTTGCTGAACAGCACAGAACCTAAAACCAAGCACATGACATGATCCCATGCAGAGGTATCAGCACATCTCAGGACAAATACAAGAGGATGCAGTGGATATTTTCAAAATACCCTTGTCAATCTTGCACCTGCTCAGGAAGCTTCAAATTGCATATCTAGAAACTTGAGTTTAGATATTGACAAGTGTTTTCTTAATGAAGTAAAATCAAATTCACCTAGATAAAAACGGGAGGGCCCCATATGGCAAGACTAGAAAAGAGTGTGTAACACTGGCTTCCTGAAAGGTAACTTTGAAAAAAGATATTTCAGCTCATAGAAGTAGATTCTTTTCAAAATACCCTTGTTAGACTTGCACCTGCTCAGGAAGCTTCAAATTGCATCTCCAGAAATGTGAGTTTAGATATTGAAAGGTGTTTTCTTAATGAAGTTAAATCAATTTCATGTAGATAAAAACGGGAGGGCCCCATAAGGCAAGACTAGAAAAGAGTGTGTAACACTGGCCTCCTGACAGGGAACTTGAAAGACAGATTTCAGTTTCAGGGGCCCCACAAGTACATAACAAGAAATGTACGACAGTGCGATGTTACACTGCTCCTGCACTATATCCCGCTTAGTATTTCTGACTGGAATACTTTTGTAAAATGAGAAGTCAAAATCCTGCTGAATTGCTAATTTACTTAACAATCTGAGTTTAGGACTGCATGGGGCAGTTCGTGAACAAACATGATGACTTTGAAAATCCGGAATGTAACACAGTTTCAGGAAGCAGTGTCATCACTTCGCTATTACCTGTGTCCCAACATTATCCGCAAAATCGGACTCGGTAGGTGAAGTGTCTTCTGCAGCAGGGAGCTTCTTGGTCTCTACTTCCACTGCAGGAAACGGACTGATCGGCACCTGGAATATGAGATCAAAACACAATATATTCAGAGGAAACCGATATAAAGCACTTTATTTTGATTGTTTTACGGTAAACACGTTAATTTATGTGAAAACGGTTGCTGAACAGCACAGAACCTAAAACCAAGCACATGACATGATCCCATGCAGAGGTATCAGCACATCTCAGGACAAATACAAGAGGATGCAGTGGATATTTTCAAAATACCCTTGTCAATCTTGCACCTGCTCAGGAAGCTTCAAATTGCATATCTAGAAACTTGAGTTTAGATATTGACAAGTGTTTTCTTAATGAAGTAAAATCAAATTCACCTAGATAAAAACGGGAGGGCCCCATAAGGCAAGACTAGAAAAGAGTGTGTAACACTGGCCTCCTGACAGGGAACTTGAAAGACAGATTTCAGTTTCAGGGGCCCCACAAGGACATAACAAGAAATGTACAACAGTGCGATGTTACACTGCTCCTGCACTATATCCCGCTTAGTATTTCTGACTGGAATACTTTTGTAAAATGAGAAGTCAAAATCCTGCTGAATTGCTAATTTACTGAACAATCTGAGTTTACGACTGCATGGGGCAGTTCGTGAACAAACATGATGACTTTGAAAATCCGGAATGTAACACAGTTTCAGGAAGCAGTGTCATTACTTCGCTATTACCTGTGTCCCAACATTATCCGCAAAATCGGACTCGGTAGGTGAAGTGTCTTCTGCAGCAGGGAGCTTCTTGGTCTCTACTTCCACTGCAGGAAACGGACTGATCGGCACCTGGAATATGAGATCAAAACACAATGTATTCAGAGAAAACCGATATAAAGCACTTTATTTTGATTGTTTTACGGCAAACACGTTAATTTATGTGAAAACGGTTGCTGAACAGCACAGAACCTAAAACCAAGCACATGACATGATCCCATGCAGAGGTATCAGCACATCTCAGGACAAATACAAGAGGATGCAGTGGATATTTTCAAAATACCCTTGTCAATCTTGCACCTGCTCAGGAAGCTTCAAATTGCATCTCCAGAAATGTGAGTTTAGATATTGAAAGGTGTTTTCTTAATGAAGTTAAATCAATTTCACGTAGATAAAAACGGGAGGGCCCCATAAGGCAAGACTAGAAAAGAGTGTGTAACACTGGCCTCCTGACAGGGAACTTGAAAGACAGATTTCAGTTTCAGGGGCCCCACAAGGACATAACAAGAAATGTACAACAGTGCGATGTTACACTGCTCCTGCACTATATCCCGCTTAGTATTTCTGACTGGAATACTTTTGTAAAATGAGAAGTCAAAATCCTGCTGAATTGCTAATTTACTTAACAATCTGAGTTTACGACTGCATGGGGTAGTTCGTGAACAAACATGATGACTTTGAAAATCCGGAATGTAACACAGTTTCAGGAAGCAGTGTCATCACTTCGCTATTACCTGTGTCCCAACATTATCCGCAAAATCGGACTCGGTAGGTGAAGTGTCTTCTGCAGCAGGGAGCTTTTTGGTCTCTACTTCCACTGCAGGAAACGGACTGATCGGCACCTGGAATATGAGATCAAAACACAATGTATTCAGAGAAAACCGATATAAAGCACTTTATTTTGATTGTTTTATGGTAAACACGTTAATTTATGTGAAAACGGTTGCTGAACAGCACAGAACCTAAAACCAAGCACATGACATGATCCCATGCAGAGGTATCAGCACATCTCAGGACAAATACAAGAGGATGCAGTGGATATTTTCAAAATACCCTTGTCAATCTTGCACCTGCTCAGGAAGCTTCAAATTGCATATCTAGAAACTTGAGTTTAGATATTGACAAGTGTTTTCTTAATGAAGTAAAATCAAATTCACCTAGATAAAAACGGGAGGGCCCCATATGGCAAGACTAGAAAAGAGTGTGTAACACTGGCTTCCTGAAAGGTAACTTTGAAAAAAGATATTTCAGCTCATAGAAGTAGATTCTTTTCAAAATACCCTTGTTAGACTTGCACCTGCTCAGGAAGCTTCAAATTGCATCTCCAGAAATGTGAGTTTAGATATTGAAAGGTGTTTTCTTAATGAAGTTAAATCAATTTCATGTAGATAAAAACGGGAGGGCCCCATAAGGCAAGACTAGAAAAGAGTGTGTAACACTGGCCTCCTGACAGGGAACTTGAAAGACAGATTTCAGTTTCAGGGGCCCCACAAGTACATAACAAGAAATGTACGACAGTGCGATGTTACACTGCTCCTGCACTATATCCCGCTTAGTATTTCTGACTGGAATACTTTTGTAAAATGAGAAGTCAAAATCCTGCTGAATTGCTAATTTACTTAACAATCTGAGTTTAGGACTGCATGGGGCAGTTCGTGAACAAACATGATGACTTTGAAAATCCGGAATGTAACACAGTTTCAGGAAGCAGTGTCATCACTTCGCTATTACCTGTGTCCCAACATTATCCGCAAAATCGGACTCGGTAGGTGAAGTGTCTTCTGCAGCAGGGAGCTTCTTGGTCTCTACTTCCACTGCAGGAAACGGACTGATCGGCACCTGGAATATGAGATCAAAACACAATGTATTCAGAGAAAACCGATATAAAGCACTTTATTTTGATTGTTTTACGGTAAACACGTTAATTTATGTGAAAACGGTTGCTGAACAGCACAGAACCTAAAACCAAGCACATGACATGATCCCATGCAGAGGTATCAGCACATCTCAGGACAAATACAAGAAGATGCAGTGGATATTTTCAAAATACCCTTGTCAATCTTGCACCTGCTCAGGAAGCTTCAAATTGCATCTCCAGAAATGTGAGTTTAGATATTGAAAGGTGTTTTCTTAATGAAGTTAAATCAATTTCACGTAGATAAAAACGGGAGGGCCCCATAAGGCAAGACTAGAAAAGAGTGTGTAACACTGGCCTCCTGACAGGGAACTTGAAAGACAGATTTCAGTTTCAGGGGCCCCACAAGTACATAACAAGAAATGTACGACAGTGCGATGTTACACTGCTCCTGCACTATATCCCGCTTAGTATTTCTGACTGGAATACTTTTGTAAAATGAGAAGTCAAAATCCTGCTGAATTGCTAATTTACTTAACAATCTGAGTTTACGACTGCATGGGGTAGTTCGTGAACAAACATGATGACTTTGAAAATCCGGAATGTAACACAGTTTCAGGAAGCAGTGTCATCACTTCGCTATTACCTGTGTCCCAACATTATCCGCAAAATCGGACTCGGTAGGTGAAGTGTCTTCTGCAGCAGGGAGCTTTTTGGTCTCTACTTCCACTGCAGGAAACGGACTGATCGGCACCTGGAATATGAGATCAAAACACAATGTATTCAGAGAAAACCGATATAAAGCACTTTATTTTGATTGTTTTACGGCAAACACGTTAATTTATGTGAAAACGGTTGCTGAACAGCACAGAACCTAAAACCAAGCACATGACATGATCCCATGCAGAGGTATCAGCACATCTCAGGACAAATACAAGAGGATGCAGTGGATATTTTCAAAATACCCTTGTCAATCTTGCACCTGCTCAGGAAGCTTCAAATTGCATATCTAGAAACTTGAGTTTAGATATTGACAAGTGTTTTCTTAATGAAGTAAAATCAAATTCACCTAGATAAAAATGGGAGGGCCCCATAAGGCAAGACTAGAAAAGAGTGTGTAACACTGGCTTCCTGAAAGGTAACTTTGAAAAAAGATATTTCAGCTCATAGAAGTAGATTCTTTTCAAAATACCCTTGTTAGACTTGCACCTGCTCAGGAAGCTTCAAATTGCATCTCCAGAAATGTGAGTTTAGATATTGAAAGGTGTTTTCTTAATGAAGTTAAATCAATTTCATGTAGATAAAAACGGGAGGGCCCCATAAGGCAAGACTAGAAAAGAGTGTGTAACACTGGCCTCCTGACAGGGAACTTGAAAGACAGATTTCAGTTTCAGGGGCCCCACAAGTACATAACAAGAAATGTACGACAGTGCGATGTTACACTGCTCCTGCACTATATCCCGCTTAGTATTTCTGACTGGAATACTTTTGTAAAATGAGAAGTCAAAATCCTGCTGAATTGCTAATTTACTTAACAATCTGAGTTTAGGACTGCATGGGGCAGTTCGTGAACAAACATGATGACTTTGAAAATCCGGAATGTAACACAGTTTCAGGAAGCAGTGTCATCACTTCGCTATTACCTGTGTCCCAACATTATCCGCAAAATCGGACTCGGTAGGTGAAGTGTCTTCTGCAGCAGGGAGCTTCTTGGTCTCTACTTCCACTGCAGGAAACGGACTGATCGGCACCTGGAATATGAGATCAAAACACAATGTATTCAGAGAAAACCGATATAAAGCACTTTATTTTGATTGTTTTACGGCAAACACGTTAATTTATGTGAAAACGGTTGCTGAACAGCACAGAACCTAAAACCAAGCACATGACATGATCCCATGCAGAGGTATCAGCACATCTCAGGACAAATACAAGAGGATGCAGTGGATATTTTCAAAATACCCTTGTCAATCTTGCACCTGCTCAGGAAGCTTCAAATTGCATATCTAGAAACTTGAGTTTAGATATTGACAAGTGTTTTCTTAATGAAGTAAAATCAAATTCACCTAGATAAAAACGGGAGGGCCCCATAAGGCAAGACTAGAAAAGAGTGTGTAACACTGGCCTCCTGACAGGGAACTTGAAAGACAGATTTCAGTTTCAGGGGCCCCACAAGGACATAACAAGAAATGTACAACAGTGCGATGTTACACTGCTCCTGCACTATATCCCGCTTAGTATTTCTGACTGGAATACTTTTGTAAATTGAGAAGTCAAAATCCTGCTGAATTGCTAATTTACTGAACAATCCGAGTTTAGGACTGCATGTGGCAGTTCGTGAACAAACATGATGATTGAAAATCCCCCAAGGAATGTCACAGTTTCAAGAAGCAGTGTCATCACTTCGCTATTACCTGTGTCCCAACATTATCCGCAAAATCGGACTCGGTAGGTGAAGTGTCTTCTGCAGCAGGGAGCTTCTTGGTCTCTACTTCCACTGCAGGAAACGGACTGATCGGCACCTGGAATATGAGATCAAAACACAATGTATTCAGAGAAAACCGATATAAAGCACTTTATTTTGATTGTTTTACGGCAAACACGTTAATTTATGTGAAAACGGTTGCTGAACAGCACAGAACCTAAAACCAAGCACATGACATGATCCCATGCAGAGGTATCAGCACATCTCAGGACAAATACAAGAGGATGCAGTGGATATTTTCAAAATACCCTTGTCAATCTTGCACCTGCTCAGGAAGCTTCAAATTGCATATCTAGAAACTTGAGTTTAGATATTGACAAGTGTTTTCTTAATGAAGTAAAATCAAATTCACCTAGATAAAAACGGGAGGGCCCCATAAGGCAAGACTAGAAAAGAGTGTGTAACACTGGCCTCCTGACAGGGAACTTGAAAGACAGATTTCAGTTTCAGGGGCCCCACAAGGACATAACAAGAAATGTACAACAGTGCGATGTTACACTGCTCCTGCACTATATCCCGCTTAGTATTTCTGACTGGAATACTTTTGTAAAATGAGAAGTCAAAATCCTGCTGAATTGCTAATTTACTTAACAATCTGAGTTTACGACTGCATGGGGTAGTTCGTGAACAAACATGATGACTTTGAAAATCCGGAATGTAACACAGTTTCAGGAAGCAGTGTCATCACTTCGCTATTACCTGTGTCCCAACATTATCCGCAAAATCGGACTCGGTAGGTGAAGTGTCTTCTGCAGCAGGGAGCTTCTTGGTCTCTACTTCCACTGCAGGAAACGGACTGATCGGCACCTGGAATATGAGATCAAAACACAATGTATTCAGAGGAAACCGATATAAAGCACTTTATTTTGATCGTTTTACGGTAAACACGTTAATTTATGTGAAAACGGTTGCTGAACAGCACAGAACCTAAAACCAAGCACATGACATGATCCCATGCAGAGGTATCAGCACATCTCAGGACAAATACAAGAGGATGCAGTGGATATTTTCAAAATACCCTTGTCAATCTTGCACCTGCTCAGGAAGCTTCAAATTGCATATCTAGAAACTTGAGTTTAGATATTGACAAGTGTTTTCTTAATGAAGTAAAATCAAATTCACCTAGATAAAAACGGGAGGGCCCCATAAGGCAAGACTAGAAAAGAGTGTGTAACACTGGCCTCCTGACAGGGAACTTGAAAGACAGATTTCAGTTTCAGGGGCCCCACAAGGACATAACAAGAAATGTACAACAGTGCGATGTTACACTGCTCCTGCACTATATCCCGCTTAGTATTTCTGACTGGAATACTTTTGTAAATTGAGAAGTCAAAATCCTGCTGAATTGCTAATTTACTGAACAATCCGAGTTTAGGACTGCATGTGGCAGTTTGTGAACAAACATGATGATTGAAAATCCCCCAAGGAATGTAACACAGTTTCAAGAAGCAGTGTCATCACTTCGCTATTACCTGTGTCCCAACATTATCCGCAAAATCGGACTCGGTAGGTGAAGTGTCTTCTGCAGCAGGGAGCTTCTTGGTCTCTACTTCCACTGCAGGAAACGGACTGATCGGCACCTGGAATATGAGATCAAAACACAATGTATTCAGCTCATGCCAGTAGATTATTTTCAAAATACCCTTGTTAAACTTGCAGATGCTCAGGAAGCTTTATATTGCATCTCTAGAAACTTGAGTTTAATTGATTTGAACAATCAGAGGTTAGATTGCACAAGGCAATCACTCCACGTGTAATCACTAGAAGAAAATAGTTAAAAATAAAGCTTAGTATTATCTGTATGGTAACATCTCTTTTTGAACATGCATGTGACAACTTGTTCTTGTTCCAAGTTATTCGCATTTTTTTTGCAAAATATATCAAAATCAAGATGCTTAATACAACCAACTTACCTTATTACGCCACGGCCACTTCGAATCTCCATAGCTGTAATCAATTTCCGTTCCTATTTCTATTTTCTTCACAGCAAATAGGCATAAGTGGGGCCTGTTGTTTACTGCGATTTGTTTAATGGTGCAATTTGGAGATTTGTTGTTGTCATTGACTAATCTTCCCAGCGATCCATCTTCTTTGGATGCGTCAATACTAAAGGATGTGAGAAAATTATCTGTTAAAAGAATTATCTAAATATTCATTAGAACAGACATTTAAACATCATAGTACACTAAATAACATTATTAATATGTGACTATAACCTCAAAGTCTAGCTAGCCCAATGATTCTGGTAACTTGTAGACAGAAAATTGTAAAAGCAAGGATAAATATTAATTGATCTGTTCAACATAATAAACGAATACAGATAACGTTATCTTGCTCCTTTAACTTATCTGAGTAAATCCTATTACCTTTCTAGCATGTGTGCATGTCGTTTTTCTTTTTTCTTTCACTGAATTGAGACAACTACTGCTTATGTTTGCATTGCATGTGGCAGCCTAAAATGGCCGCGACGTCCCACAATGCATTGCGGCGGAACTTCGCTAATGAGTGCTCCAACATGCTAATAGGATAACTTACACAACTAGACACTCTTATAAACAACACGGCTTCAACCGAATGTGAAGTTGTAGATAACGTTATGTTAGTGAGCTATTTAGCTAGTGCACGGCAGCCAACCATAGATATATATAGAACACTAGATACGTCACGTCAATGTTGAGCTCCAGTCGGCTGACGGCACACGCGGCGGCCATCTTGGAGAGGTCAACCTGCTGCCTAGTGCATTACACCATATGGAAAATTCATACAAACATGTAGCAAATTTGAGCCGTGATGGCTCGGTGGATGACACTAAAAACATCATAGTTGATGATCCATATTTGATTCTGAGTGGTAGGAAGATTTTTTTCCCTCTGTTACACAAAAAAACACACTTTTAAACACATGGCATTTTAACTTGCCACTGATTGTATCTACTATCAGAAATGTTTTGCCATGGCCATATTTCGTTATGAACTGTATTTCTGATTTGATATGCAGCACATTAAGGTATGCTCTTAATTCAGTTTTGTTTTTGTTGCAGAAAATAACTAAGGATATCATTTAAAAAGACAAATTTAAAGAAAATTAGACATTTTTTGTCATGTCTTATTGAAAATCATGGACTTTGTTGAACTTAAAATTTGAACTATGTATTCAAGCAAAATAATGTTTACCAAAACATTTGCAGAACTTGTTTAGATTAGAAGATAACTGCTGACAACTGATGTTGAAAAGCAGAAGAATAGAAACAATAAGTACCAGCTTTTTACATTAATCACACCCTTAGAAAAAAAAAAAAAAAAAGTACTTTGTAAATATTACTGTGATGTCACAGTAAAAGACATCACAGTAATATTTACAAAGTAAGTTATTTTTTAACCCTATATTTCTCTTTCTGTGATGTCACGAGAAAGAGAAATATAGGGTTAAGAAAAACACTCTTTCTGCCTTTTCTCAGGCTAGGATGAACCGATTTCATTTTTTTTCGCACATTTATACTACATAGGATCTCAGAATTCAATACACCTTCATATTCAAACCGGTGAAGTAGGCCTTTAAGGAATAAGAAAAGAGACGAGAGAAGTTACCAGTTAGGTGATGGCATTTACCAAAACCAATTTACATTTAAACTCAAGCTAAGGTTAAGGGGGAGCAATTAATTTCACATTGTAATGACCTCCTTGGCAAAAATAGTTTCAGAGGGGGTCAGCCCGTTTGTTTCCAACTATTATTTAGGCTACTATCCATGGTTTCCACATTTCTAGAAAATTTAAAAAATGTGGTCTTGTGTTAGGGTAAGGGATCAATCTTGAGAGAGGAGCGACGTGAGCATTAATTGAGTTTGATAACAATGTTTAGGATATTCATTTCTATTTAACTGCTCCAACTTCAGTTTCACTATGTTTCTCCCTTGTTTACGTAAGTAGCCGTTTGACACAAACGGCTACATCTGTCGCCGTGACAGCGGGAGTCAGTCTAAAGTCAGATGATCACTTTGAAGTCAAAAAGTAAAATTATAAAATAAAGCCTAACATTGTCTATCAGTCTGTCTGTCTGTCAGAAGAAAAAACATCGCCCCAGTTAAACGTGTAGCCTAGGCCTACACGAAAACATTGCAGTCGTGTAACCGTTAGACATGTTTGTAAACAGTCACACCCTACATAGTTTAATTTGAATAAAGGTTACCAAACTTAAGTTACAGGGGAAATTGAATTGTTTGAATATTAAAGTAAGCAGACGTTTAACCAGCGATGCAGTGTTACTAGCGCGAACAATTACATTTCACCGTAGTTCTCCACAATGTAAGCTAGCTAATAATGACTAAAACATTTACTTAAAAAATGTATCTCACCTGTGGAGAGTGATTCCCTCTCGTCTGGAGTGTACTGGACAACGGTGTACACACCCGATAGCAGCACAATGAACTGACTTTGTTTTCTTTTTTGAGAAATGAGAGCTGTGAACACATACATCTATGGCTGTCTGACGGTCTGAGAGTACGACTGACGCCCCACTCAAGATGGCGGCTCCGTGTGCCGCGGCTGAGAGGGTCGTGGCGTATCTAGTGTTCTATATATATCTATGCAGCCAACAGCTAAGATCAAATGCACTATTTAGGAACAAGCAAATCTGTACTAGTACTGTAGCTAATGTTAGCCAACTAGCTATTGGTGTAAAACCAGGGGCGGGCCGTCCATTGAGGCAAACCAGGCAATTGCCTGGAGCCCCGGCCTCTTTGGGGCCCCCAAAATGCCCTCTTTATATTTTGCCCCATATCTATTGTTTTTTATAAAAAATCTCTTCACAATAGTATCATCGGGATGTCTAATTACTCGCGTTTTGACGGCCTTTCTGCCAACCGTGCACCCCCCTTCAGTCTGCACTACATGGACTATTCCATTACACATTACGCTCATGACGCTGCACGTTCACGCGTACATCCAAAAAAGTAAATAGCAGGAGAAGAGAGAGACGAGATAAACCTAACCTACCTATACCAAAATGAAGCGAACATACGAGAGCGGGTCACAAAACAAACAGAAGAAGGACCAAAGTCAGGACTTAATATCAAAGCTGCCGAAGCTATTAAGCTTTTTTACAGCACCCGGCGCGGTGGCAGCGGGACCTTAGACGGAAGAACAGCTGTCTACATCATTAACCGGTAACGTTCCAGCTCCTACTGTCAATCCAACAGGTGGCTCTGGCTCAGCCAGCAGCTATGCTAATGACGTGAATGTGTGTCAACAAACTGATGGAGATAATTAATGGTGCAACGGATCACGGTTGATCCGTGGTTCATTCGGACCAACCCTCACGGTTTGGGACCCACGTGAACCGCGGATTGGATGCATATATGCTAAAAAAAAGACGCCTGTGTGTTCACGTGATCGGCGATCGTGTATTACAGAACAGTTAGTGGCGATCGGGGCCAGCCTCTAGGTCTACTGTAGGCTACTGACAAAAATCACACAACACATTGCCTGTATTTTTGTAACAATATTTAGGCCTATTAGTTTAGGCTATATTTGGCTGCTCGACTTTAAGTCAGCCCAGCCAGGCGATAGTTGTTTCAATGTCGTTTTCACCTCCGTGTGTAACAGCTGTTCAGAACAACAGCTGATAGGCTTGCGACAGCAGGAGTCAGTCTAAAGCCATCAATGATCAATTTAAGTAAAAAAGCAAAATAAAGCTATTTCTTCCTCCCTCTATCTGTGTATATTTCTCTCTCCCCTGCACACTTAGTCACTACTATCCATGCTTAAAGAATGCAGGGTTATAACCTCTTTTTTTTTAAATATATTTGA
Organism: Hyperoplus immaculatus; assembly: GCA_949357725.1. Classification (NCBI taxonomy): domain Eukaryota; kingdom Metazoa; phylum Chordata; class Actinopteri; order Uranoscopiformes; family Ammodytidae; genus Hyperoplus; species Hyperoplus immaculatus. The sequence goes on from CASHTC010001414.1 coordinate 61,821, forward strand.
AGATTTTATTTCAAATAGGCCTAGACTCTGTGGACACAGGCTATTTTGTAATTCACTGTGTATTTAAAAAATAAAACAACACATTTAATTGAAAGCAAAGTCATATTGGTCTCTAGAATTTTATCCAGGTTAGTGGCAATCATCAACTTCCTGTCAGAGAGAAAGCTTCCTCTGCGTGGCCCCTCTGACACACTTAATGAACTAGGACTAGGCATAGACGGATTATGAGATAATGGGCCCCTGGGCACAGACTCTTAAAGGGCCCCCCACTCGTCCCTTATCCAGTCCGGTACACTGACTTTTCCACACAGATACAAACAATTAATGGCAAAAACATATTAAGGAAGTCAGTGTTTCCCACAGGATTTTGGGATACTGTTGGAGGGACCCTGTACCTTGTTGGGTGGTCCGGGGGCATGCCCCCAAGGATTTTTTTTTTTACCTTTTTAAAGTAAAATGCATCAATCTGGTGCACTTTGAGAGGAAATTTTAGAGGCTACATTATTTTACAGATTTTTCTTAAACAAGCAGCACTCTTCTTTACTCTGCAACTGTGAAAACAGTACAGTAGATGGGTCTGCAGACCCATGTTCTATGATGGAGGGGCCCATTTCAACAGATTCAGGGTGGATAGCTACTTTTTATGAAACATTTAGAATTCACACATAGAAAGCTTATTTCTGTATGTGCTTCAAGGCCCCTCATGAAGCCCCTTAGACAGAGCTACTAATGCTGTTGTTTTTAACCTGCTTTTGTATTTCTCCCCTACTAGTTGAGGGGCCCATGATGATTTCTATCTTGTTACATTTTAATGAGTATCCTTATATTTAGGCTATTCCTTTTTGGACCCAGTTATTGACATCAGTGACTGAGCTCTTTGACTATGCAACATAAAAAGTTACTATCAGTATCTCTGGCTAAGGGCCCCCCTGAGCCCTTGGGCCCCTGGGCCTGTGCCCGGTGTGCCCGTGCAGTAATCCACCCCTGGGACTAGGCAATGGACATGTCATGGGTCAGGTTCAGTTAATGGCTCAGTTTGACCCAGTGATGTGGGATCCTCTTAGACCAATGGAGTATCTCAGTGTGCGCGATATAAGGTACATTAGATGCAAGGGCCCCCAAATTACTGTTCGCCTGGAGCCTCAAAATGGCTAGGTTCGCCACTGTGTAAAACAGCATTGTATTACATTTGCTTACATTGGCCGCGTTTCCCAGATTCCCAAAGAGCCTCTTTGGGCAAAGTACTTCTTTGGAGCGCTCTTAAGAACGCTGTGAAAGAAGAATGCGTTTCCCAGATTCGTTCTTAGCGAAAGTAGTACTTTCACTAAGATGGAACTGTACGACGGCACTGACCCACTCTTTCAACCTTCTTAGCGACCAAATCGTCAGTGATCATGCCACGTCAGGGAAATTTATTTCCTCCACTTTTCGAAATAATAAAACAATGTTCAATGCGGACCTGGCGCAATAAACATAAACTAATAGTAGAGAAAAAATGTTTTAATGAATTACACGTTTACGTTTTCCACACACGTGAGTTTATAGTACTACACATAAAAAAATATCCACAACCCTGTGGCATTTGACAGATATCAAGGAAACAGATTTAATTGAACTCAGCTGAACCTCATCCAGAGCGGCTCCACCTGCTATAAAGGCGTTGCCAAAGTCCGCGCGTGTGAGAAACCATGGCTGCAATACAACAGCCTCGCCGTGCGCAAAGCCAGACGGTTTACATAAATGCATACGTGCGTCGGCACTTCTCCCCACTGGACGTGCTATCAGACCGGGCCTTCCAGGCAAAGTACCGACTGCCCCGGCCGTGCGGAGATCCAACAGCTGATCACTCTGGTGTCTCCACACACATGCAATTTTTCCTTCAGCCCGGAGATGCAGCTTCTGGCTGCGCTGCGTTTTTAAGAACATATCTACCTCTTCTGAGGTCCAACAACCCCCAGCCCCTACCCCTTTACCACCAGTCACCAAGCACTGATCACTAAACCATAAACCCACAACCACCACATCATCCATATCAACGCTCAGGCCTGAAGGCTGAAATAAATAAACAGAGCCAGCAGATGTAGGCTACATGTAACGTCCTGCACACTATGAGTATTGCTGCAGTGTCCGAGTGCTTTACCTGAAAGTCTGGCACTGGAATGCTGTTGAAAGGGCGCACTATACGCACACGTCATTAACCTATGCTGAGATAAATTACAACTTGCCTGGGACTTTTTGTTGCTATAGGTTTGACACTCTCATTTCAATGCAAAATGATCCACACAATACATGGTTGAAAAGGAAACCAAAGTAGTTTATTGAAACCATATGGGGGAGGGGTTACTCCGCGCTGTCTTTACTGGGTGTCTGCATCACCTGCAACGAAGGGAGATTGATTAGTGAAACCTTCGCACTCTTCCTTTTTGTTTGGTTCTGGAACTCCTGCCACTTCTTCCTCACAGCACGCCAGTCACGCAGGCCACATGGGATGGAGGGGGACATATTTTCGGCTATGGCCTGCCTAACACGGTTCTTCACCGTGATGTTCTTTTTGCCCCTTGTTCCCCCGAATAAAACTGCCCGGTGCTGCCAGACCTCGTCCACTAAGACGCCCATCTCCTCCGCGGTAAACAACGGTGCCCGCTTGTTTCTTTTGCTGCCGCTTTCTTCCACTCTCACATGTGTGTGCCTATCCACGGGGTATATATGCGCTAATGGGCTTGATTACTACTTGGATACACTTGTTGCCCACCCCGCACCCACACACCCCCACACACACACGATACATGCGTAGCCTAATTCCACCTGTGTGGGGGTGACCACGGGGCGCTGTGTGTGACTTATGCGCTGATAAAGAGGTGGGTGATCGATTCGCCTGGCATCGATTTATTCAGTTTCAGCACGACCGCGGTGGACAGCTCCCACCAAAGTACTTCTTTCGCCTCGTCTTACGCGTTCTCCAAAGAAGGCACCAAAGAAGCCATCTGGGAAACACCCGTATCTTAACGCTCGTTCTTTGGCGAACCCTTCTTTCGACCCTTCTTTGGCCCCAAAGAACGATCGATTCTGGGAAACGCGGCCATTATATGTACAGTAATATCACTGAATATTTTCCGAATCATTTTGACTTAATCAAATTAATAACACCTACCTGTTATATTTCCAAGAAATATAAAAGCA